>BMAO01035293.1:49135-256243 GCA_019973975.1 Trichonephila clavata
TGCAAGTGTACGAACACTTTTGGGTTCACTGTATTTATGTACTTCATTGCATTTAAATGTAAATAATATCATTAATTTTTTAAAAAATCGAGTTTTTGCATAAAATTTGGCATATTTAAAAAACTTTTAAAAGTAATACATATCTTTTAATTCCTAATATATAAAGATGTTCCATTATTTATGTACTGTATAAATATTATTTGAATACATTCATTAGAATTTTGTGTAAAAGATCCTAATTGCAATTTTTCATGAAAATTTTACTAAACTCGACAATTTTTATAATTATAAAACTCTCCAGAAAACAGCAAAAGGGTTGAAAATTAGTTAAACATGAAGCTAAAGAGTTTGAGCTATAATTATGGTGAGTTTAAGAAATGTACACTAGTAGAACATTTTTCATATTGTATTTAAATCTTTAAAAGCATTGTCTGAGAAACTATGTTTTTTGGCTTCACGGTAAAGTTCACAAATGTATTTCTTTTTAAGACATTGAATTAACATTTTAAGAAAACTTTTATTTTATTTTATTTGTATTATAGACTATAATCTCTGTGTATGTATATATGCATTTTATTGCACATACAATTTGTGAGAAAAAATATGCTTTGTTTTTAAAAAAATTGACAAATTTCAAAAAAATAATGTAACTCTTATCGCTCTAGGCACAGATAAAGATGTTATTTGGGTGCAGTTTTAATATTATTTGAATATATTAATTAGAATTTTCAATACAAGGTTTACTGTAACTGCAATTTTTAACTAAAAATTCCCAATCTATCCAAAATAATTTAAAATTTTGTGGAATTGTATTTTAATTCCTGACTCAAGTGTAGTATAGGGGAGAGGGCCCTTTCGATTTTTATATAGATATTATTGGTGAGATAACGAATTCATTCTGGCTTCGGGAAACCTATTGCTAAGTGAAGTAGCTTGGCGATCGATTTTGGTCACCAAAAAAATTTGACATCGCCAAGTATCTATACTACACTTGAACCTTAATTCCTAGTTCTATGCACACCCTTTTTAAAGAAAAAAGTGTTTTTTTAGTTGAAAATTTGTTTCATAAAATGCTCCGAGGGTAGGCACATACCTTAAATTGATTTTTTTTAAGTAATCCTAAAAAAAAAGGCATTTTTAATACATTTTCCCGCTAAATTCCTATAAAAGCCTTACAATATCAAAACAATCTAGTACTCATGTGTTCGTCCGCGGGTAGCGTGGTAGAAACGAAAAATAGTTCGGAAGATTTATGAGAACTAAATTTGTTGTTGAACCCCAATCTTTAAAATATGTAGCCAGTATATTAAAAAAAACTTTTCTAATCCTGAATATCTTTTTAATTTGTTTGATAGTGTTAATTAACCATTTTTTGAAATTTTGAGTACATGTAATGTCTCATATTTGTAAAGGCATGTGTTCAAATCTGATATAAACAAACTCATTTCAAATTGAGCATGTCCATGTAGTCATTTTTGAGTATTTCTTTTTTCTCCGTGTAAATTTGAATTAAAATTGCATATATTATCTAGTTAAAAAAAAGAGCAACTAAATGGCGCATGATAATTCAATCAAAGAAAAGCACCAAAAACAAGTAACATAATTAATGATCTCTGTGACTATTCTTATTTGTTTTTTGATGTAATCAAGCTATAATTTTCTTACACACACACACTAAAAACCTTTTATTTTATTAGATATTTCATATTCTTCGACATATATAATTTAAAGCATTTCCCATTTACATCCATAATATTATGTACACCCAAACATTTTCTTTTCTTACACGCAATTATATACTTAGTATCCAAATATTCTCCTCAACAGATAAAATTACTATTTTACGAAATAAGTCGTTAATTAAGATGGAAAAAAAATGCACCAGAGAACGCTGTCTTTTATATATAAAGAAGAAAAACTAACCCAGATAAAAATGAGTCACATAATATATACCTCAACCGGAGATGAATTGCTGTGGTCAGATTGAGGGAAAACAGATGAATTATGTGACGGGCGTTGACTGCCTGTCAGTTTTTGGAAATTGATAACTAGTATTTAGCTCTATATCCTGTTGAATTTAGTACAAATGAGAGAAATCTTTGGATTACATCAGAGTTCAAAATTTTATTTCTGAGGTTAAAAAAAAAATTAAATCAATTTAAGTTCGTTACAGAAAATCATTCGACCGCATACAAGTATCTATTTTCGAATAATATTCGTACAATTTGCTAAAAAAGGAATTCATTTCCTTCGTATGCAATATTCTAATGAAGTCTTATCGTAATAAAAGCAATTAGATGTTTTAATTAAAACAAACTTCATACTTAATTTTCCAGACTATTTTTTTTAATCAATTTTATCCCTAAAATGTTACCTTTTTTAATCGGTTTCTGTGTGTGTACATAACATTTTTTTTCTTACAAGATAAATTTAATAAATACCCAAATTGTTTGCATGAAAATTGGAAATATTTTTTAATTTGTTTGAAAAATGAAAAGTAGAATAAATTCATTATGAAAGAAACTATTTCGATTGTTTTAAGAAATGCTTTTTTTCAGTTCGTGTAACAAAAGTTATTCAATTTAATAAAAATTGAAATGTCCCATGTTTGTTATTCAGACTTAAACCATTGGTCACATATAACCAAACAAATATCTTAAAATAACTCATAAATTCTTATATAACGTTATCAAGTCCTACTTGTCTCGGTTTTTGAGGCTCAGATTAAAAAATAGTTAAGCAACGCTAATGAGTTTTAACAATATAACAATGCCTTTTTATGGATATCATCCGACTTCATTCTTTATGCATCAGTCGATCTTAAACATTTGACAACAATGCTCAAATTTTAATACGGTCTTGGAATGATTTTCTAATAAATTAATCTGTTGTTTTTTTATTTAAATGATTGAGAATTAAATGCATTTGAAGATAATTCAAAACTTTCTTTTATTAGATAAAAATTTGATCATCAGTTATTCAATTTAAGTCAATACTTTTCAATACAAACCATCATGTAAACTTTTAAGTTTACTTGAAATTAACTATTTCAATTTGAGAAGTTGTTTTAATATGATATTTACATAAATTATGTTTTAAATCATTATTATCCGTATGCTTGTTTTTAAGCTCAGTGGCTGAGTGGGGGTGAATCGAGCTTCTACACCGCAGGTCCGTAGTTCAAACCTCGGGCTGGGCAAGGTTGGCTCAGTCTTTCATCTTTTCAGTGGGTCGATAAATGAGCTTGGGAACTAAACATTGGGGGTTTTGCGTCAGACAGGAAAATCCGATCATGCACTTCGGTGCCCTACATCACAAAAACTGTGATGGCAACAGTAGACCTTGACAGTCATGGGCTGTTACGCCTCTGAGTTTAGTTTTATTTGCTCTTTTTGGGTTGAATGTTCTTTTTACATAAGGGGATTCTTCTCCTGTTAACATTGAAATATTACGGAGCTATATGAATGTACTATTCAATTATTATAAATATCTGAATAAGAGAGAATTCAATACATTTTATATGTAATTCATTATTATGTATTTTCTGCACAAATTATATTTATATTAGTTTCTTGTATTTTAAGTCAATTTTTACTTTCAAAAACATTTCCGGTATAATAATTAATATCTTATATAATTATTGAATAAAATTGTTGTTCCTTTGATAGAAGAATATAATAATGAGGTTTCTTTTAATTAATATATTTTTTGTATTTAATTTACATTTTGTCATATCTTTTCAAAGCCCTTAACTGTTTTTGAAATTTTTAAACCTATTTTTCCTGTCATCTCAAATCAGAAACATGTTTTTGATTGTTTAGAATCAAGTTGTTTGGTAATAATTAAGGTTTACTGTTGAAATAAAATTTGTGTCATCCATCTTTAATGAGTATGATAAATGTACCGAAGCGCGCGCTTGAGAAAAAAAATATCAATATATTAGCAAAACTGTGTAGTTACTGACTGAAAATTTTTTTCTTTTCTTTTAAACTGTCATAAATGCTCTGTGTTCATCCACATACATACATCTTGAAAACCAGTCATTCATGAAATTTAGCGCTGATTTTATAAGTATAAAATGTTATTATTTCAAAGAGATTCACTTAAAGGAAAGAAGGGAAAATCATTTTTTTTAAAAAAAATATTATTTTGTGTTGTAATGTATTATAATAAATAAAATAAAAAATCAATCTTTTTACAACAAAGTTTCCTATGAAGCTTTTTGAAAAATTAAAGCAAAAAATCCATCACTTTCCACAGACAACGACAGGAAATTGGTATAAATTTTGAGTTGGGGCGAAAGGTAGCCAAATACGGACTTCTCACCTGAATGACGACTGTGCGTTGAGTGATGCACCTAATTACCCGCAGGGGTTGACTTGAAGCGACTGACAGGGTTTTATTACATTCGTCCCCGTGACGTCCCAGGAATACCTCCCCTTAAGTCAACCCCAACTGAAATTAGTGGTACAAATGAGCCATCAGACTGTTCGGTGAGCTTTCAAGTTGCGCGAAATCGCACTTCAGCCCCCAAAAACACCTTACCTTCCTCGCCAACCCCCCATTTTCTCTCTGTATATTCTTTCATTTCAGTTTTCCGCATGAATAACCGGCTAGTACTTTTACAAATTGTGGCTTCTTTTAAATGCTACAAGCTTTACTTACTGACTTACGAGTGCTATTGTTACCAGAGATGGGTTTTACAGAAGACGGCGAGACAGACCCGCTAGGAGATGAACGCGTATTTAAAAATCTACTTCGTATATAATGATGCGGGGATCGGATCACGTAAATAAAATAAGTACTGCTGTCTCACACGCTAACATATCATTTACAACTGGTCTGAAAGAGGTTACGGTTTTCTCTTTTGTTATGAAATAAACCTATCCGGCCTACGTGGAAATCGTTACAATTTTTTTCTTATAAAAGTAAAGATTTTAGTCTGCCGTATATGTACGGGAAGTGGTTTGAAGCTTTTTTCAACGCCATTTTAAAGTGAGAGTAGCGTGTCAATATGTTATTTGAGCAGCTAATTTGTAGCAATTTGTTAGAATTACTTTTATATTTGTATCGAAAAAACAATTTCTCGTAGGAAATTATGTGTTACCCAACCTTATACTTAGTTGAAATCCACATTTCGTTTAAAGCACGTGAGTTCACTTTATTTACTTACGCTATAAATATTTTGGTTATGCCTTTCAAAAATTTAAGCATTTTATGGTTAAATTTCGTTGTTGATTCATCGTAAGTATGTCTCCACGTTTTAAGCATTGAACATCAGAAATGCTTCGCATTAAAATTATTTATCCATATAATCAATGATTATCTTAATTCAAGAGAAATTTATTTTTATGCTAAAATAGATTATATATTTAAAATACGTTCAAGGAATGTAATATGGTTCTTATTGGTAAGGGGAAATCATTTCACAACACTTATTTTTAAAATGGAGCATCTCTTTAAGAATAACAAATGTTAATAAATTAAATTTAATATTCGGGAATTGAAAATTACTCAATATACGTCGAATTTACCGTTACTTTAAATTAAATGTCTTTCCGCAAAGTTTTATATAGTTAGAAATGGATACATTATGTAAACAAATCTGAAATTCGTTTGTTATATTTTATATAATCTTACATATATATATATATATTTAATGAGAGGGAGATATTACTGTTATAAAGAAATGCCCCCTCCTTCCAATAATCAAGTTTAAGAAGCAACGCACCAAAATATTTATTTCGTTTAGCATGTCACATAATTTGGGGGAGGGGGCATATATATATTTACATGTATCGCATAAAAATTACTACTTAATTGTGGTTGAGCAGCATGAAAACTGAAGAACAGATTTAAGGATAAACCATGGGAATAGCATTTTTCATAAAGTTTACAAGCTGCTTTAAACTTCCACAGAACATTTTCTCCAGCATAAACTAAAAAGTTGCATACAAACGTAATATTTTCATTCTTCAAAAAAAATTTCTGTCCAACTTCAGTTTAAATAAATCACTGTTGTAGCTAGTCCTGAGTTGTAGCTAGTCCTGTATCAAAATTTCTTGTGTCCTCTTTTTTTGAAAAAAAATAAAATAAATAATTTTAAAAAAAGAAACACTTTATTCAAAGTGTTGGAATGTTAACACATTTTGGGTCTCCTGCAGCTTGAGGACCCCACATCATTGATACAGTGGTAGCTACATCCCTGGTTCTAATTTTTATAGAAAATTATTTCCGTTAAGAATAATTTTATATCCCGATAACTTTGTAAAAAGTGAATCAAAGGCTGTTCAAAAATTTGAAACTCATGAGAATGTATTAATTACGTGTAATGACAATAATCCCCACCTATTGATCACAGCTTAGAAATTGAACTGAACAAGGGTATGATAGATTTCCTCTTCCACATTTACCCTTCAAAATGGCTTATATTTTACTAAATGATATGATACATTGCACTTTGGACCCTCGTTTTACTATTTTTTTACCCGCATTTCAAAACTATCTTTAAAATACGCTATTGTATATAATCACAAAAACGAATAAAGGAAAAATAACTTTTCTTTACTTGAACATAACCACAAAAACAGTTCCAGCCTCAATCTTTTATTTCCAAAGAGGAGTTGTCTTCAAATCAGTACACGATTTCAATCCATGCATTTGCAACCTGTTATCTATTTTCTTCTCCATGAGTAGATCATTTCCGAATAAGGATCGCATTTAAAAAGTGCTCGCCCATTTGTCGGAAAACGTCTTCTAATAGACGCAAGATCATATCGTGCGCAATTAGACGAATAACAACTGCATCTCAGTGACATGCACTGATGACGTCAAGACATTATCTACCTCGAAACCTACCCTCTTCTCCATTTCTA
Source organism: Trichonephila clavata (assembly GCA_019973975.1). Taxonomy (NCBI): domain Eukaryota; kingdom Metazoa; phylum Arthropoda; class Arachnida; order Araneae; family Nephilidae; genus Trichonephila; species Trichonephila clavata. Next base: position 56,011 of record BMAO01035293.1, read on the forward strand.
TTTAACCTTCTCGCTTTCTATAGTTTCTTTTGCGTGCAACACTCACTTTTTCTTTGTTTAATTCTTTTCGGATGTATTTTGGAGTTGAAGGTGTGTGTTTTTTTTATTCTTTTCTAAACCTTTGTAGGTACGTGTGTGTGTATGTATGTGTGTCTTACAAGTAGTAATGCGTTTCAGATTTAGACAGCTTATACATCCAATGAAAAAAATAAAGCTACTCCAATCATTAGATCATCCATCACAATAAGACTATCACTGTCTCAATTTGAAAGAATGAATGGAGGGAAGGGTGATGCGGATATATATACGCGTTAAACAGCACATCATATCGTGGATACTGTTCACTGATAATTAAATGCACCCTTTTTAAAAGCTCTATCATGAAATAAAATCTCGTTCGACTATTTTGTACGATAAGCACGCTGCTGATAAATCTTAACCTACGCTTGACATTTTTTTTCTTATTTTTTTGTAAACGTAGGTCTTGTATTTATTTAAATCGAAGTATTTTCTATCAGTATATTTTGTATCAATAGCTGAAGTATCAACGTATACGTTTATCTTCAGAGTGGTCATCCGTCAAAAATTGGTTTTGATTAATATCTTTGATTTTATCCTACATTCAGTTAGATTTTGAAAGTTATACGGGATTATGATAAGTACCTAAATGTTAAAAAAAAATTAGTAACATAGTTGCAGAATTTGGGGCATTAACATTTGCAATTGTCTCTATTAAAAAACTTCAGCTTTTTCAATAGAAGAACTTGAAAGTTGCTGTTTGTGCGATTAGTAAATTATACATATTTATTACATTTGACGAACTGATTAGCAAATACTACAATCACAATACTGCATTTTTTAAAAATGAATAATTTCCTACATTGTAAAACTTATCAAAATTGGTGTTCTATTAGAACTTCAAAAAGAAACTTTTGTGTCATTATTTACAACATACGAAATTCTAACGGTAATTCAATATTTTAGTAAGTGTTAAAACAGTAATTTGACACTGAGGAACATTGAAAATGAAGAAGTCTTTAAAGTGGCGTGTAGAATGTTTTTAAATCCTTATGTGAAATCAGAAAGAGTGATTCCTACATTTTACTAATCAGTTTTTTGAGATCTATTCAAACATAAAGTAACCTTTAAACAACAGCTGTTGGCCGAAGGTTTGTTTCCAGATCTAGAAACAAATGAAGATTTCTAATCGAAAAATCATAAAATTTTATTAGAGCACAGCTATAAATATTAAGACGATCTTAAAGATATCTATAAATAAAATTTATTGACCAAGAGAAAAATTGCCAATAACCGCAACGAAAATTATTTTCCTAGGATTTAAAAAGCGTATATTTTGTTCTTCATTGGCAAGAATTGTTCATAGGTCTTCATGATGAACTAACATATTTTCTGTTATCAAGGTTCTCAAATGATTCGAGTTTGCTTATTAAACCCAATATTTTATGGCAAGAATCAGTGATGATATGTACCTGTCATAAAGCATATACATTTGTAGCTACTATTTTTCCTAAAAAGCTTCACATACATTTAATTCAGTTTTGTTTGACTTGGTTGCCTTTTTATTCGAATGTTAAAAAAAATTCTAATACTTTAGAGGAAATGCTTTTAATGATACTATTTTAGTAATAAAGCCGCAGGAAAAATTCGAGCTATATAGTTTGAAAATTACATGCATATTCTCATCCCACTTTGTGACTTATATATAATTTTTATTTCAATAGCCTTAAATTTTTAATTGGATCGCACAAAGTGATTAGAATCTTTAATTCTATCGAAATCCTTCTTTATATAAGTTAGCAATAGCTTCTAACCAATTGACAACATCTATCCATAAGGTACGTTAATTATTAACAGTTTTCCCCGAATATTGCTGTAACAAATTTTCCTGTGTAATATTTTCTCTGTATTAAAAGGAAAACCACATTCAAATTACCCGCATCGCCTTTTCTTTTTGATGCTCCTGTTAACGCTCGCTAGAGCAATCAGCAGAAGCTATACTCCATCCCTCTGTGATTTTCCCTGAGGGTTTTCTTCTCTCCCTCAGTTTCTCCATGGTTTGACATACTCGATTCTTTCTTCTGCGCCTAAAAGCGATCAATCGGAAAAACTGTTCACTACGCTTGCTAAGTGCCAGTCCGAGAGAGTTTAACACGCGCAATACAATAAAAGAGTCAACCATTCATAAAAAAAAGGTAATGAAATGTTCTCATTTGTAACTAATAAAGAATGTGTATTAAGATGATTATTTAGCCAGCTAGGCTTTGTAAGAGATTTAGCTCGTGGACAGATCAATGGTATACGAATAGCTAAGCAAATCAATTAATGCTATATTTTATGTTCTTTTAAACTTTCAGGCAAATTGTCACGCATAAAAAAGAATTTAATATGTTTGAGGGTTGAATGGCGCTTATTGTTCAATATTCTGAGGGGATCATTTTGGGGGTACTTGTATATATTTCTCATTTCGTGTTAGATATAGTATAAGATAAAATACCAAGGTTTTGAACAAACAAACAAAGACTTTTGAGCTTATTACAATCAATCCATATTGATGGGTTTATTTCGAATCACCTTTCTCTGGTAATTTGTTTTTTTCAGTTTAAAAATTTTTCGATATCTGATGAAAATAAAAAAAAAGCTACTTTTATATTTCATAGGAATTTTTTTTATTTAATGTTAATAACTAAAAAAAGTTTTTTTCTTAAATCTTTATGTGCTACAATTGAAATCATTGTGCTCCAGCTTGAATCACTGCATGCGACATTCAAATTATTATTATTTAAATAGCCATGTTTTATAAATATATTTAATTTGACTGAATACACATTGTTACGTTTTGAAATAACCATTTTACCATCAGCGAAATCTTTCATTTAAAATTAAATTATAATAATATTTAATAATTAAGCCCTTATATAATTATTAGAAAGTTATTAAGATAAATTATGTTAGTTATATCGTTATGTAGAAAAAACTTTCATAAAGATATTACCAAGAATTTTACGAACTAAGTAGAAAGCTAAGTATGATGAAGTTAAATTAATCGTTTATATCCCAATTAAACTAATATTTTTAATTACTGATATATGCGAATTCTCTTGTATAATTTCTTAATTATTTCTGCATTGATTTCATGTGTTGTGTATGTTGGTTGCAAATACAAACACATAGTTTGATACAGTTGCCGAAACGATTTCTCATAAACTAAACTCCTAGAACACAGAAGCTATTAAACCTTTTTTTTAAATTATAAATCGTTCCTTTAACAGTATTCGATAAAAACTGAACATTTGTTGCTTAATCAGCATGTACAGAATATTTTTACTTCTTTGTTTCAAAAGTGCTATGTTTTTATGGTTTTCTTCCTAAGTTTATATAGTGTAAAGGAGATAGGACTCAAAATGTGTTAGAAATTTTTTCTAACAATATATGTGCGTTAGATAATTGTATCAAAATTTAATATGTAAGAACAAAAACTCGATATTTATATCAATATTATTACATACTACCTTTAAAATAATACTGAATTTGTGTGTGTGTTCCCCAATAATTTTAAACAATATCACTTTTTTTTTTTCAGTATATTACATAACTATTAAATAATATGAAGCCATTTTAAATGAAAAAAAAACATATTTTATAATTCTGAATATTCAACAGTTCTTTTGATAACAAACGCAAATGAGAAATACATCTGAATTAATTTGTTTTAATGTTCTACAATTTTCCTTACAATAATCCTTTCATTATCTCTTTGTAAGGAGTAAATTAATTTGGATTAGATTTCCACTGCGATTCAGCGTAAACGGATTGCATAACAAGCCATATAGTCATTAAAACAACATATTTTAATCTATACGAATAGTATAATAGGCAGCAGCAGTTTTATAATGGGAAACACGACACCGTACGCATTACAATAGCAATTAAGATCGGTAGTACAATTTTCATTTTGAGTCATTCAACTCAATGTTAAACCAAGGTTATCAATGAGACGACACAGTGTTTGAATAGTATTAAAGAGCAAAAATAAAAAGCTTACTGGTGGTCACTAGGTTCGGTAACAATAGGGAAATAATGTTTCAAAAAAAGACATATCCCATTCACTTACGCTAGTAAATCGAATGTTCTATTGTTTGAATATTCTTTGTGCGGTGGCTACTAAACAAAGTGCTTACATCGAGGGGATTACGAGCAAGATAAATTTGGTGTACTGTCATAAACCATGCAAGATTGATGCTGGTAACTGGTCATTTTTAGAGAGGGAACAATAGCATTTGGGAAATTTCACAGTCTGAAAAAGAGAGAAATAGATGCTACAGCTCTGAGTGCTTTGATGTTTTCTCTATCCTACAATGAGGATTGAAATGGTATCCCTTCATAGGAATCTGTTTAAAATCCTGCATTATTGTTGAGATCCAGTTGACTATATGTCTATAACTTCTCAAAATCCAGAATATAACATCCGAAAAAATTGCGGCTTAAGGCGTTCGTCAACCTCTAGGAAATTAGCGCTCTATTTTTTTTTTTTAAAGAAAAGGAATATTTCCTGATTATTACGGATATAATAATTTGGGAAATGGTCAATACTTAAAAAAGTTCCACATGTTTCGTATGCAGAAATAACTGTAATCAAAAGATTTGAGAAACTGTTTAATGGTGTATATTTTTAAACATTTTTTGCAGAAAACATTTCGGAGTGAAAATTTTTAATTTTTTAAGATCCTCATCATAACAAATAACACACAAAAAAAAAATCTGTATTAAACACTTGTATTGTTTGGAAGAAAGTGCTATTGCGAAATAGAATTTTTACATTAAGAAATTAAAATTCTTTTATTTTTTGTGTATAATCACTATAAATATCTGCGTTTCTTACCTTTTAAGGAATTACTTTTACATATTATCTTTTAAAAAGAAATAATTTCACTTGAATATAAATTAAACTAATTGTGGCTCTTTGCAGAATCAATTCGGGGCTAATGAGAAATTGGAAACAAGTAATGAGTTTTTTTTATTACTAAAATACGACAAGTTAACAAAACTGGCTAAACTGGATTTTATTGACATTGAATTTTTGATCTAATGTAGAAAAAGAGTTTCAGGGATAATTAAACATTTGAAGGTTGTCTACGGAATCAATTATTTAGGCTTCAAGATCGGCTTCCTTAAAGGGATTCAAATTAAATTTAGAAGTTTCCAAAGAAAAAATGTAAGTACTCGTGATATCTGTAATAAGGATAAATATTTAAAGATGGTTATTTCGGAATCTTTTAATTTCAAGGTATTTTGCGCTATTTACATGCTTTTTTCCCTTCTTTTTTTTAAGCTAAAATTTTTCATTCCCCATAAATATGACGATTAATGAATTATTTTTTGTTGTTTTTTTGGGGGAGTTTTCAAGCAATATAGAAAAACATTGATTGAAAAAATAACTTAAAGATACCGGATAAACGATATAGTCACTAAATGCCTGATTAATTTGCATGATAGTAATATACCTTGAATTTATCAGATTTTATTTTTCCTGATAAGCATTATCTTCCCATAGGAGGAATTATTCGTTATTTAATCAAATTTGAGGAAAAATTTTAATGCTATTGATAACATCAACACATTATTCCAAAATTATGTATAGACAAATTTAACAGCTCTGTCATTATCGATACCAAATTAAGATGTATGCCGTATTAGTTTATGTATAAGGTAGGTTATGCACAGTTTTAAGACTTCAAAAACTTAATTCAAAGCTATCTTCCAATCAATTATAAAAATGCAAAGTATACCTTTGAATAAAAGAAAAGCAACCCCATTCTACTAAATGAACAAATAATTGCAAGATTCCTCAAATAATTTTTTTCCCTCTAATAAACTTTGGCATTTACAAGCACTCGTATAAAATCTTCAAATAAAATATTAACATTTTTAAATATGTAATTATCTCTAAGACACAAAATGAAGTTTTTAAAAATATGTAACAGATTTTTGAAAGTTCTCATTATTATAGATTTATTTATTGAGCTTTTAAGCAATATGAGACAGCGGACAGTAAATAAAGATCTAAATCCGCATTTATTTCTGGAAACACCTGAGATTTTCACAGGTTTCATGTCTTATTTATTATGTTCGCACTCTTGAAACATCTAATTGCATTTTAAAACAGACATAATCGTATTTAGTCATTGATGCAGTAAAATTCCTGGTAATCTTTAGACCCCAGAAATGAATAAAATTTTTTACATAAACAGCATGCAATCTCTTCACACTTGTGTTTTCTTGGCCGTCTCAATTTCCATTTCTTTTTCGAGTGAGTTACTAAAAGGAAACAATGAAGTAAGACTCCCGAGTAAATAAAGTGCATTTGAAACCCGTGGGCGCCCAAGAATGACGCTGGAAGCCTGGAATTTGCCAAGAGTAATTAACGGGGTGTTGGGTCGTTGTCTATATCGCCTTCGGAGTCGCCTCCTGCACAGTCGTCATTGTCGGAGATGATGTGTTAACGACCCTGCTTCGTTACCGACATACTAGGTAAGTGCTAAAGGGATGAAATCAGTTGAGTGTCTTTTAACTACAATCCTTTCCCATTATGTCACAACATCATGAGTTGGAAAGGGGTGGCGATAGAACGAATTAAGCAATCATTTGAAAAGATTATCAAGGAGATTCAAAGACCATTGGGGATGGTTGTTCAAGAATATTATTCACTCGATTTTTTTTTTAAATGTAAGAATAGTTAAAGATTTAAATTAGGTTATTATAAATCTTATATAATCATAGTGCTCATGGATTTGCTAGAAGTAGAAAGCTAGGTATTATAAAGCAAAAAAATAAAATAAAGCTTTCGATCTACATCTATGATTAATCCCCAGAGATTTGCGAGTTAGCCAATATGCTAGCATTTCATTACAAAAGTAGCAAATTTCTCTCTTTTATAAGGTTTCTTTAAATATCTCAAAATTTTTTCCTTATCTACAAGAATCATTTTATTTTAGTAGCACACTAATATATTTTTAAAAAAATGTTTGTAGAAACATTTGTCAACGAATTTGCACAATTTTTTTTCCTTCAATTATTTTCCACGCTTCTCGAACATAACTGTTACTACTAATAAGCTGCTAGGCGGGGCTAACTTAAGGCACGTGATAAGTATAAAGGCATTTACATTGTGCCTAAGTATTGTATTTAAATACCACCAATTTGCATTTAAATACTGGGTTGTGGGACAAGGCTCCACCCAGTAAAGAGAAGTATTATCACAAGTTTTATTTCTCTCTCTCTCTGTCCAAAGATCAAATCAGATATTACACAACTATTATTTAAAATTCTCTTATACAAATTAATTCAAAAATTGAACTAAGCATAACGTAATATATATATAAAAAAAATTCTTCAGAAAATTTTGTTGAAAACAGAAGGGGAAAAAAAAGAAAATTAGCGCTGGAAAGCAAAATTTCACCCAAGTCGAATCTTGTGTGGCACTTTTGAAATTGCTCAAATGTAAATCAACAAAATTTATCACCGAATACATAAAGCTGTTGTTTACTCAATTATCATATTCAAAAATATCCCACTATGTGTTTAATAATTTTTAAGCTCGTAACAGTTCGTCGAGAATTCACTAATGCGGTACTTTTTAATATATCATAGTTTTATTCCAAGAAATTCAGAAACAAAGATACTCTTATTCCAAGACGTACTTGAGTGATTTTAAAAGATAAAACCGTTGATTCTCTGCAGATAAAATCTCTAAGGATTTTCCAAACTTTTGCGTGACAATTCGTAAGCAACGAAGATAGTTTTATAAATTAAATAAAAGTAGGATTTTTGAAACAAATAATAGTTAATTGTTTTGAAAGAGAATGCTACTCCTTAGCAATTATGTTTTAAAAAATAGTTTTAATGAAATAAATTGAACCATAAGAGTTTTTCAACACGAAGGCACTCAGTAAAAAAATGGACAAGCCACTGGCAAAATGTCCCCCCCCCCTAATATAAGTAATTTTGAACAAAAATTTGGTTTGACTGAAATAGTATGCGTCCTTTGGCCTGTTATTTGTTATATAGTTTGCTAATTTATAGAAAAACTTTGGCTATAAATTTAAATAAATTTTAGTTTTAATGAATAAAAATAACCTGTATTCAAGTTCAGTTGCGCACAAAAGAGAGAGGGGGGGAGGGTCCTGGGTCTCGACCCCCCCCCAAGCCCTTGATTTTTTTCAAATTGCTTATAATTCTATGTGAATAGTACGTAAAATTTAAATAGTCAAATTAATTATTAATAATAAATAACTACTGCTAATTATTTCTTGAATAATTTATTTTGGACTGTTCCCGACCCAATGAAAAGAATATTGTTAGCGGTGTATTGGGGGTATGATAGGAGAAGGATGGACCTTGAAAAATTCCTATGTGTGCCTCTGTTCAAGTTATTATAGTAATGCTTAAATTATAAAAGGAATTTATGTGAAGCTTGGCTTATGGAACAATACATTGATCGAAGTAACATCAGTATCATTTATCTCAGTATCAGTAATGAAAAATATCCTCCTATCGTTATGTAAAGAACTAATAACTGGTTTCGAGTCTCATATTCAATAGGCAATGGAAATTTTTTTTAAAGTTGGACATTTTATATATTATTTATTTGGATAGAATGTTTATTTGATATCTCAGGACTGTTTTGGATTCTGCATATGTCCATTCTTCTTTTTCAATCCATAATATATAGAATTTCAGTGCTTTAAATCAGAGTTAATAAAAAAGTATTTTTAAGTCAACTCAGCTGATTATACATTATTTTGATGTTTTTATTTTATTTTGATAATAGATTTTTTCTTAAAACTTTATTTCCACTCTTAAGAGAGATGGCATTGAAATGATCAAATTAGCTATATATTTTTGCGGAAAACACTCGAAAAGAATAAACTATAAGATTGAATATATGTAAAGTATTAATATAACCTTACCTCCACTTTGTTCTCCGGTTTTGGAACCAGGTTTTGACTTGTGCGTCAGTCATCTTGAGTTGTTTGGCGAGGGCTGCTCTTTCTGCCGAGGCGAGGTATTTCTGTTTGTGGAACCGCTTCTCTAATTCACAGATTTGCATTCGTGTAAAAGAAGTCCTTGGTTTTTTTCTTTTGGGGGAGTTCTGTTTTGGTAAGGATGCCCGATCCTCCTCGGGGCAACGGGGGGAAGACCTGCAGGAAGAGAGAAAGGCACTGCGAGGGTATTAGAAACAAGCACTTAGTAAAACATATTAGCAAATATATTGAGAATAAAGACATCAAATCATTTATTGTGCGATTTATTAAAAGCAAATAAAATTACCAGAAGAGTTAAAACAGCATTAGCAACATTAATAGAAAGAAAACGTATTCTGGTATGCATAATAAAAGGATCACTTTGATAGAATATAACTAATTAAAAAAAGTTTATCTGATAGAGTGGAAGATTTATATTACCTAGCTCAATTATAAACATATATCATTGCTTTTCAAGCACAAAAATGCTATATCACGTATTTTTTTAAGGGAGTTAATAGTGTCAGTGAACACATTAGTGAAAGCATGGAAATAAAATTGAAAGTGAACTTTCTAAATGTAATTTATAATTTAAAAAAGCAAATATGTAATTCTTTTTCATGTTAAAAGTAGAGATAACCAAACTTTCCTACGCACTTTTTCAAAACTACGCTTGATAAGTATATTTATTTTTTCCTGTAAAGAATGGATATATACTAACGCTAGACCACTAATGTTCTTATAAATAAAGTCATAATTGTAAATAAAGACATCAATAATCGACATTTCAAGAAATAAAATGAATAACTGCATAATTAATTTTCATTTTCTAGCTTCGGAGTGTAAGTATGATTGACACGTTACACATCAAAAATCATAAATTGAGGAAATAATTGACATAAAAATAAAGAAAAAAAGTTCTCCTGTTCAAGCTTTAAATGATCTCAATTATCTCCTATAATGTAACATTTCATCAGCTTTTACTAACAGTTATTCTCCTTACAGATAAAAGGTTGTTGAGTATTTTTTTAAAGCAGAATATTAAATTTCGTCGGACTTCCCCGAGGAAAAAAATAAAAATTCATCTTGAAAAGAAATGTATGTTTTTTGAGAAGAAGAACAGTATATATATATATATATATATTCTTATATTTTTACTCAAAAAAATTAGATCCTATCAATTCTATTTATTAAGAAGTAAATAACCGCTTTAGTTTTCATTCTTGCAGCAGAATTTACTTCAACATAAAAATTTAATTACTTTAAACAACAATGCCGTACGCAAGGGTAGAAATTTTGCTTCGGCTCTTTTGTTAATGTGTTTTTTAGATTGTAACTTCCCCACCGTAAGAGAGGGCTGTATAAGCCAAATTTTATAACCATCTATGCTTTTACAACCCGATTTGCGTGGAAATGTTTCAACGTATTCTAAAAAGATTCATTAAAAAGAAAAGAAGAAGAGCGAACTAATGTGGGAATTAAAATTGTGGCGTAGTATACATTTTTTCCCCTTCGCCCTCTCTGATTTCATTATTTTAAAAGAAATAAAATAATATAAATGTACATCTGCTATAATATAAATTCTGCCTTTTCGATCAATGTATACATTTTTGTGTGCATTCTCATTCTATTTTTTTTCCTTTAATCGTTTTTGTTTGGGGAAGGAATGCATACACGCTTTTATCTATGTATTGAATTTTACTTTGTTAAACTATTGGTACGAATTCAAAATTTCTGTAAACGATGAGTCGTACGCTTTTGCGAATGAAAATTGTATTCTTAAGTAATAATCCGAAATGCCATTAGTAAGTTGTTTCTAAGCGTATCTTTAAGTGAAAACAAGATTCATAGAAACTGAGCTACTTGTTTTCTCTTTATATTGCAGTAAAATTGATGAAAAATACAATATAAATGAAGGAAATGAGAAATCAAAATAAATAAATGTGACTGGAGAACTGAAAAAGTACAAGTTCATTTTTCAGAAAAACTTTTTAACGGCCGCAATTCCCATTCAAAAAATAAAACAACTTATCACTAACAGTTACGTTTACTTACCGAAATGAAAATTTGAGAAAACTAATTTATTTTTTAAAGAAACTTTGTTTTTAATTACGAAGATTTTTTTTTAGAAATTTTTTATCTAAGTAAGAATTTTAATAACATTTTCTGGGAAACCATCTATAATCAAAGAAATTAAAAGTCTAGTACTTCGAATTATAAAATAGGAATGAGATTTAAAAGCAATGAATACTGTATCCGGAAATTGACACATAAAATAAACGTGTATTTGAAGTAACATTTCGAAATTTAGTATTGTTGCAATTTTTCCTTTATATGTTGCATTTAAATGCCTTATAGTTTAAAGTAAAATTAAGTAATTCACTTAAAGACCATAAATAAATGAGAAAGTTAAAAGAGAATAAATAGCCATTTTTAAGTATTATTAAATAGGAAATAGAAAAAGTTTTTTCCTTCAAAATATGTTGTGTTAATCGAAATATAAGTCATTCTTATTTATTTCTCCTTTAAGCAGATAAGTTTCGAGTATATTTTTTGATAGAATGTTTTATAAAAATCATATAGTGATTCCTGTACAAAAAAATATGTATGAAATTCCAAAGGATAAGTAAAGTATATGTATATATATAATATAAAAAGAGAAAAATAGCGTGATGTTAGCGTAAAATCGACGTAAATTACACATATGTCTATCAAATATTTAATAAATATACTTTTCGTAGTAAACGGCATATATATATATATATCAGTATATAGAGTTGTAAAGTGGAATAAAACCAATAAAAAGCAAATAAAACTTTGATCTACATTTTAATCTATCAATATGACGAAAAAATTAAATGAAACTCACAAATTACGTAAAAGTATAGCTCGGTTTTTAACATACACATTGGATAAATTCATATTTAAAAATTGAGAATCAGTGATATGAGATACAGAAGTCTGATATAATAAAGAAAGGAGCACATAGAGATAGCATTAGTTTTATTTCATTTTTATACTCTAGTATGAAGTTATTTTTTGAAGCTCAAGTGTATATGTATATGTATTAAACTTTAAAAGGCATTAACCTGATTTCTAAACTTTGGTTTGTATGAAAATGAAGATAGTTAAAAAAAAAAAACTTCTTTCAAAATATCATAAATTACTCAGAAAACCAAATTTAATCAACTTTGCTCAATATTCAGTTTATTCTAAATAAAGAAAAGGGGGTATTTACTCTGTTTCTTATATCACAATACGTAGAAAAATTGATGAATATTCATACAATCTAAAAATCATAGTTCTCAATCAATGATTTGTGGATTTTGCCTCCTCAGTAATTTCACGGACCCCTACAAATAAATACATCATACCACAATGTACCAACAAGGAAATAAATTTTTATTGTGACATTCCAATGAAATTTTGTGTTCACTTGTTAAACCTCTACATCTAAACCTCCAAAACTTTTATCTTCTAATAATCCAACATCAATAAAAGTCTGGCAAAACTTTAATCTCATATTACTTTATATATAGGAAACCCCATTTCAATATTTTCAAGCATAAAAGAATAGGAAGACAGAAATTTTTCCATAGACTGTAGCTTTAAAAAGAAATCCATGAAAATTCAACACATTTACTAAACTTTATAAGGAAAAACTATTTTTTTTTCTTTTTTGTAAACTTATATAGGATTTATTTACATGCATACAACTTCAGAGAGCCGTGTCTCTTTAATTTTTACCTTTCGCATGAATATTGATTTAAATTTAAAGAACATATCTTATATTTATACAAAAATATAGCTGCATATTGATTAAAAATGCAATGCAATACAATTCAATACAAAAAAAAAAAATTTTAAACGCGCAATTTCTTCCGATAATCTTCAAACATGATTTTTTAAAAAAACACCTTAAACTTTTTTTTTACTAAAACTACAGTTTTCTTCCAGTGAATGTATTATTTCTGTGGAGGAAACACAACTCTCCGACCCACACAACCATCTTGAGATTTTTCTCTCACTATACCATCAAATTTAGAATCATGTAGAACTGATCTAGTACTACGATGACCTGCTCAAAGCGTCTGGGAAACATTTGACCGTACAACTCTGTACACCAAAACACCCACGACACAAAATATTTTTTACCAGATATGCAGTTTTCATTTTAAATGGCAAAATGAGATCTCACGATAAGATCTCCTGCACTGCGGAAATTTTCTAACTCGAGCTTTCAAATCACTCGCAAAATTCGGAAAAGGGCATAAAATAATATTAAACAATTGAATAAAAATGGAATTACTTAATAATAAAGATCATTAAAAAATTAAATAATCCATATAAAAAGAGGGGAAGGACCAGGAGATTTAAAACAGTAAAGAACAATGGGAAAACTATATAATAATTCTCCAATATCAAAAAATTTGTCAATGAACACTATAAGTTTATAGTGGGGAATCGCACACAACTTGAACTAAACAAATAGTAGCAGTTGCTTAAGTTATTAATAAAAAAATTTATTTTAGTAGACATACATTAAAATATTCGATTTTTTTTATCATACAGTTGAAATATGAATTGTAATTTATTAATAAACATTTGAAAAGTAAAGTCCTGAATATGAACTTTTTCCTAAATATTTTATAATTTACCAAGCAAGTATTTGAGAATGCAGTTTATCATTGTAGTTAATATAACTATCTTCCAATATTTGTCGGCATTTTAAATTTGCTATTTTTAGAGAAATCTTATTTTTCCCCCTCTTTCTTTTTCTTCTATATTCTAATAATTAAGGGTATTTTCTTTCTTTATAATATATGATAAATAATTTTTGACTATACAAAGTAAAACTGTAATGCTTCCGTTTTAGGCAGGGGTTTCTACAGAGCCAACAAAAAGATGTCTTTTTCCTAATTTATGAATGATGTAATGCGTAACGCAATTAATTACGTTTCTAGTTATCTTCGGTTTGATATTAATTAATGACGCGTTTTCCCCCCGAATATTTGTTTTTTCTAAAAAAGATTAATTACTATTTCTTCTTTAAATATCCAGTTTTTCATTGAACAAAATAATTTAAACTGGAAATTAATTCAAATTCTGAATTAATCACATTATTTACTTATAACTATTTTATATAGAATAGCTTAAGCATTTGCAGCAGTTTTTTTTTTCTTTTTTTAAATATTTGCAATATTTCTTTGCTAAAAATTAAGTACCTATGAATTCATTTATTATTTTTAATTTATAAAGTCATACTTAAAAATTTATTTTACAAATTTTCCTAAAGTTTAAATTTTATTTATTTACTTGTTCTTTAAAAGAAAACTTTTTCCAATAGATTCTTTTTTCCTCCGAAGGAAAAATACCACTTTTACTGTTTTTCATTCTCAAATTACATTTTGTAGGATCTCATTCAATAACTTTACCTTTGCCTTATGATCTGCTCTATTCAGTTACAGAAAAATAATTAACATTTTAATTTTAATTATTTAATTTTTAAAGGTTTCAGTTGCGGTTTTCATCTCATCTTTTCTACTAAGTTAAGAATATTTCATTATTTCTCTCTCCATATTACATCACACTAAAAAAACAGAATATTCATGAATATAAGCAAGTACAATCGAACCTCTATTTTACGAATTTCTCTATTTTGTGGACTTTTTCCTGGAACCAAGAACAGTGTACTATTTTCTTCGTAAAATAACCTTCAAATAGCGAAGTGCATTTTCTATTTAACGAACTTTTTCTCTTATATAATTCGACTTTTTTCTCCCTATTTTTAAAATATCAAAGGACATTTTTCAAATAATTCTCTTATCACATTTTATGAAGATCAATGACCTTGAACTGATTTTACCAGGTGCCTAACTCATCTAGAGAAAAGAAATGGTCATAATTTTTCAAACTAAAAACGCAAATAAAACTTAACAGATATTTAATTAAATTTAAGGACACTTGTGGAAAAGTGTATGCTTAAAATTACTGGTTATAAAATAATATACGTTTAAAAGTACTCATAGGCTTACTTAAAGCTAGAAAATGTCGTTAAAAAGTTCATTAATTCTAATATAAAATTATGTTTTTAAGTTGAAATTAGTGTATATTCCTGGACAATGTTTTTTTTTCTTGTTTTCCTTGAAGATTTCTTTTTGATGGGTAAGATATATAAAATGATAGATATTAATTTTCAGAACAAGTGTGTATGTATATATATATATATATATATATATATATATATATAACTTTTTTTAAATAATATGTATAGTGTTTATAAATTTAAAATTTGTTTTATGAGTTTTTAAGGTATATTAAAAGATGAATCTCAATTTATAATAAGTTTTCCATGTAACAAACTTTTTTTCGGGATTTAGCCACTTCATTAAATAGAGGTCAGACTGTACTTTTTTTTATCCTGCCACGAAATAGAGGGAAAAGTGAGTTCGTGAAAATATTTGTCTCAAAAATTAATATTTTTTTAAACTTTTTGTTGAATACAGTCCTTTCATCATGATCAGCAATAATTAGATTTCCCCTTTAGCAAATTTTCAAACCGTTTCTAGCAATTATAATAATTATTATGCTCGAATACCTTCTGAATTCGAACATTGTATCGACGGTAAATTAAATGCATTGCAAAACCAACCATTTCATTTGCTGTTCTTGTGTTGTAATAAATTCACGCCTATTTAGAATAATACTTTTACCACCCAAAGTCAATGTCTTTAACCGAATATTAAGGTTGCTGACAACGGATCCATGTAGTCATCTATCATGGACTTAATATTACATTTTCGCTTTTATTCGAAAGAAATAAAAGACCTAAGGCCAGTTTCTGATACAAAATAAATCTTTTTCTGTTACATGATGTGTATAACATTTGTCGACTGAAATCGTCTAAATTACATACATCCAATCGGATGCGAATATCTCGTGTACACTACGCGGAAATTTTACTTTTTTGTTGCATCGCATCAATCATTCTTGTTCGGATGGGAATGAATATAATTATGTCGTTTTTGAGATTCCATGCAAATGGTAACTGTTAGAAAGGCGCTGCTGTGGTCTATCATTTTCTTAAGAATACGGGGAAAGCCAAAAGAAGTCAGAATAAAGGAGGTTCAAATATTCACCTCGTAACCAGTTTGCAGTATCTTTCAGAACCTTAATCCTGATTTGAAGTAGTTGTATTTATACATGAAATATTACTTGCTTGTCATTTATTCTTTTAGAGGTAGTTTTTTTGTGACTTCTGATTTGATTTGATTACACATACTTAGGAAACCTTGCTGTAAAAAGTGATGCATAGCATTGTTCAAGTAACTGCTTATTATTTTCTTTTGTAGCATGTTAGATGATTGAAAACTATCATATCCTTTCAAAAGGATCACTTCTAATGTACTTCAAAAAGAAATGTTATTTATTTTCGGCTGTATCCATTTGCAGTAGAGCATATATTTTTAAATAATTCACTACTTCTGAAAAAAATTTTCATTGCGTAGGATATAATTTTGAGCGGGAGATAGGGGGGGGGGACACATCAGTAATTTTTTTTAAGAAAAAACAGTTAATACCAGGTAAATTTTAAAAGTTCTCACTAAGACAAATTTTTGCTTACTAATGACAGCTTTGTGATTAATTTTCAGATGGGGATTTCTTTTTCTATTTTTAAAGGACTTGCAGTACTTTCCCCTTGATAATGGCTACTTTTTAGTATTATATATTGGTTTTCGTCATTACTGATTTTAGTCTAAAACAAAATTAGTATTCATTCATTATGTTTCTCTCACTAAAGAATAGAGAATAAACATATACAAACACAGCTCTGCTTGACTATTTTTTTACTTAGAGTAAAATTTATTTGACAGGTACTGAAATAATTTTTATAAAATAGATGAAACCGAACACTAACTTATATATTTTTAATTAAAATTCCTCAACCTCTAACATATTTTTAATTCTATTTATGAACATGCTTCATATTTTTAGAATTTTGAGAACATAAAATAAAGGATATTTCAAGGACAATTTTTTATTCTTAATCTAAGTACTTTATAATGTTGAAATAAATTCAGTAATTTGCAGTGGCTAAAATGAAAGGAAGTTACTTAGATTAGATAAAATAATAGAATAAAAGCTGATTTATATTTAGAGTTTGCATAAAAAATGAGGACATTTCTAATTTAAATCGGCATTTTTTGAAATAGGATAGAAATTCAACTTCCGATAGTGGAAAAAGTTATTGCTAGAACACAAAAAATTATGTTTATGAAAAACAATATTTGGATATTTCGTTTGTATAACTACCTTTTAAATAAATTTTATAGGTTTTCTATAAAAAAAAATTAAGCAATTAGAGTTTAAGAGAAAGTCTGATGTTCTCAAAAATTTTTCTAAGTTGGATATTATTGTTCTAAATAACAATTTTTCACTGTGTTAGGGGGAAAAAAAAGCCTTGGCTTTTACCAATAACGTTAATTTGATTCACTTCATTAACTTTTTAATCAGAATTTTATTTCATAGCATAATATTGGCTTTTTACATATAACAATGCGGTTAAAAATGTTTATAAGGGGAGAGAAATCTGTGGTTAAGCAGTTCATAAATGTATTTTGTATTCTAATAGCACTAAATTACTGACAGGAAAAATTTTTTAAAAGCGGACTGAAATAAAATTAATGTAATTTATCATTGAAGTTAATAAAAAAAGCAGCAAAAAAGTATATTGAAAATTCTTTAAAACTAATGCAGCAAATGAAACTTTCAATGTCATTTCTTGTTCTTTAAATTTAAATATGTAGCTAATATTTTAATAATTTTATGCGTATTTAAGTAGGAGGGATTTAATTTTTTGTGCAGTAGTACTTTGAGAATTCACTATAAATATTTTTCTCTATAAGATTCATCAACAAAGTTTCTAACTTAACATTTTACTGTTACAATTTAACTGATTTAATTTTAGTCCTGTCAATCACTGAATTGTTTATCATCCGTTTAATTACAGGAAATTGAAAGGAATTTACATTTATCCTAAAAAGAATCTTTTAAATGTGAAAAATGGTTTTTTTTCCTTTATATACAGGTTGCTATTTTCATGCTTTGCATTTAAAATATGAATACATTCTCCACTTGATTACGGTTTTCAGTTTTCCTTAAAATATCTTTTCTACCGCTTGCAGAAACATGCTAAAAATTACATGAGGATTTCGACTTAAATTTATAAGAAACCGAAGCGTTACATTGAGATAAAATATTTCAAACAACTCGAGTTTTAATGCTGAATGGTTGCGCAAATATTATTCATTCTTTCCGCTGGCCTGTTCATTTTCTGAGACAGACAATTAACTCTAGAATACTAATGTTTGTCAGTTTGACGTGTACTTTGAGTTAAAATGATTAATAGGGGTTTTCATTTCAACCACCCAATTTAATTTTCTAGTAGTGCTTCACAGGACCTGTGTAGAATCCCTATAAACTATTTCAGTGAAGTGGGATTAAATGCATTATGCATGATGAGTAATGAATAACAGATAGTAAATATTATTTCTCAAATGTTGCAAGGCGAATTTAAATTGCTACCCCACTTCTCTATCTTTTTGAGAGAAAAAAAAGCAAATGATAATGTATTCCAGTAATTTTGACAATGGAAAGTAGTTTTAATGTTATTTATTTTATAAACATGTTTCGTTTTTAGAAAATGTTAATAAGATAGAAACAATACTTATTCCCCTTATTTTTTAATCCACATTTATTAATATATGAAGGAAAAAAAAGGGAAAATAAATTAACTTCATTGTAAAAGTACGCCAAATACACCTCTATGAAATCGGATGTGTTTGTGGCTTTATTGTTTTGAGATGCATTATTTTTTATATTAAAAGGAGTATATACAGCTTTTTTTAAATAATGCCAAAAGTTAACACCATTACTTTTGTTGAACACGCATTAAGCAGAATTAAATTCTGATAATAATGATAAATTAATTTGTATATAAATTTCCGAAGCAAAAGCACGCATTCTCTTTAATTAGCAAATATGAATATTAAATTGTATTATAGTACGTAGAAGAATAGCAAAATTTTAAATATTAATAAGAAATAACTGAGATATCTGGATAAAATTTATTCTGCAGAATTAATTAGCTTTTGTGTACATAAATAATACTGTAAATTGCATCTATTCATGTTAATTTGTTTTGTTTCAGGAAACTGTAGATTGAAATAATCCGTAGTACGCAGAAAATAAAAGGTTGTAGTGAGTTTAAGTCCCTCCATGAAAAGTTTTTGCTCCAGGCAAACCCATTGTGAAATGATGGCTATTTATTGAAATAATTGCCCATCGTATGACACTGTTGTACGTTGAAAAAGGAATTTCCAAACTGACCACATGTCTTTTACAGACGATACAAAAAGTAGACGACTATCCCTCATGGACAATACTGCCACAGTGAAGAAAGTGGAACTTTATGCTTTCAGAGCAACACGCAACCATCCAAACGATCATGAAAGAGACTAATCTTAGCTAAGACAGTCTGTGAAAAATTATTCACGAAGAACAAAGAAGATGGATTATAAAGTAAGTTAATTTTAATTTCGACATTTTTTTATTTAATGCTTATGTTCTTTTTTAAATTCAGCTCCCTCCTTTTAAGGATACATTTCATCAAGTTTTCTAAATGTTTTTAACATTCGTAAATGTTTAAATAACAAATGTTTCCTAATATCTGGAATTTGTATTGAATTAATATGGATTTATCGAACATTAAAAATGTTTTGAATAATGAACAAAGAGTGTTTGTGAGGGGCAAAACAAATTACTAAGTTTTATTACAGTTATTAATAGAAATAAAATCGTAATTATAATAGTACTTAAAAACTTAGTTACTAAGAAAAACTGTCCAACATGTATCTATTTATTACAATGAAGCTTAATACGTAATAATAATTTGAAAGCACAAATACGAATATTAAAAAGAAATATATAAATTTAAGTATTTCGGCTCATAAAAATTAAACTAAATGGAATTATAGTCGAGAGGGTCTTTTATAAAATGCATACATTTATCATTTAGCATATATTTTTTTCAGTTTTTGTATATATATATTATAATTTTTTTTACTTCATCAACATGAAAGACTTTAATTTGCGAGTTTTCTTTTTATATGCATTTAAAAATTCAATATCAGTGCATGATTTAAGAGTAGAAATATCTACTCTTAAAATTACAACTTTCTTTGTTTAGCATAGGAATATTTCCAAAGTATTTTTAAAATTTAAAAAAAAACATTATGGGAATTACACATTTTAATTAAATTTTGTAATAAAATCTTAAAACAAAGGCAACGTAACACACTCTATTTCATGCTTAGTTTCATGTACATAAAATGTATGTGTACATAATAATAACACAAAATTAACGTTAGTATTCTGGGGTTAAGACAAACGATTTAGGTTTGCGAGGTCTCAAAATTTAGTCAATTTAGATTACAAATGTTGTATCTGAACACTGACCATTCTCTGTAATTACAAACAGACCCTCCCCTGATGCATTAGAATATGGCAAGTAGGCGAATCATGCTAATGGACTCAACGCGGGAGTAATTCAACTCAGGAAAGCGTTGTCGGCAGCAACGTAAAATTTAAGCGGTTGGAGATAAATTTGAAAGAGCTGCGCTCGCCACGAGGTGGATTGTAAAAGGCTAAGCAAATAACGTGATGGGAGAATTACGTATTAAATGAATAGATTTAGCCACTTGTGGCACTATTTAATTTTTAGTATGGTTTGAAAACAAATGCAACTTTTACATGTCTATCGGAGGATAACAATTAGACATACATTTCCTTTTCGTAAAATATGCTTGTAGCTGGAATGATTTCGATTGGCTAGTGGTTGCAATTTTCATCTTGAATGCAATACTCGTTATATTTGAACTACAGGGACTATATTTGGGAAATAAGTTTAAACTGGTTAACTTAATAGAATTTTTTTTCTTTTTATGTTTTAACATGGTCGCGAGCAGAAATGCGATGTTACTATAAACTATAAATGTTTAATCATCTATTAGAAAAACTCTTAGAAAGTAAAATCATCCATAAATTTGTCAATTGTTATTTTATTACTGTACGATATTAAGGAGATATCTTAATACGCAAATAATCAACAAAAAGAGTATTTTCATGGGAAGGATTTAATTCTTAAAAAAACCCAGATAAAAGCACAGAGTCTGTAATCTATTAGTCTGTTAAATGTATGTTAGACTATAGGAGGGGTTTGAATCCCCAAACTCTACTCTTAGGTACAATTCTATTGCCAACAATTATATGTAAAAAATTTTCTTCCAATAACATTCACAAGTACTTCATGATACTTTTTATTCAAATTATTTACTGAATATTTATACAAATAATACCTAAATTTTCTATAATATATATAGATATGAAAATTTTGATTCTGATATATTAGTCAAGTTATACTTAGATAATTTTTTACAATCGAATAATTAAAATGTTTTGACATTCAAGCTATTATTAATTAGCTAAGTTATTACATTATTTTAAAACTCATTTTCAATACAGTTCAAAAAATATTGCTGTAGAAAATGAAAAAAAAGCATATTTTTTTTAAAAAAAATTTAATATTCATGCATTCAAAAATTAAAATCACAATTACAAAATCAAAATATTTCATCATGACATTACTTATGTAAAGATAAATGCACTTACTCGGGAAATAATTAATAAAATAAAACATTTAAATTCCATTTTTTACTTATCATATTTTAATTGATTTAACATAATTTTTTTTAAAAAAAGTAGACATTTAAAAGCTAAATTATTCCAATTATATGCTGACTGAATAAAATTACCTTAAATCTCATGCTTTAATCATAATAAATCTACTTAAAAGAATATGAGAAATCTACCTGGAACAGATGAGAAGGAAAACACTAAATATCAGTTTTCATGATTTTTCGAAGTTAAATAATGTTTATAAAGAAGCAGTTAATAAAACTTGCTTATTGTATAAGGATGATTTGCTTATTCTCGAAAACTTAATTGAATCATATATTTTTCTTCCTAAAGTTTTTTACTACAACCATTTATTTGAAATAAAAGGCGATAGTTATTTTTATTGTACTTCATATGTGAGAACATTGAAAATAGGATATATATATATATATATATATATAATATCCTATTTTCAATATGCATACATCCTTTTTATTTTATTGTTTTGTGTTCATCCCACGTGTAGATTTGGGTCTAATTTTCAATAGGGTTCTGTTTTTCTATTATGTCGAAAATTTTTGTTGATGGGGTTAAGATTGGATCCTATAAAGAGATGCTTAATCCTATTTTACTGTCCTAAATTAGTGACAGCTTTAGAAATCATAATAGTTATCCATTTTAGTCCAATGACCCTTTCTGTCTTTACATTTTTAATTGCTTCCATATTTCAGATTGTTGGAAATTCTGTTATTTCTTCAATCTTTGTTTAGTAGGACATTTTTAGTATCACTTATTTAGTTCATATATATGTAATATAATATAAAGTTATTATTGTAATCATATCTTTAGAACAAAAAGAGTAAAAGTAATTTGTAGTGAAATACATTAATTTTTTACCAAATTAATTTTTTAATATTATATTTCAAATATTCCTAGTTTCTACTTTGACAAGTAAATAGATTAAATTTAAATGTAATATATCGAGGATCCCTATAAAAATTTTTAAGAAATATTTAAATAAAATAAATCAAAAACACGTGTTTGCTTATACAAAACGCATTCATCAATCTCTATCAATTAGAACTTTAGACAGCAGTTGAAAACCTCACTGAAGAACCCCCCTTTAACGAAATCGTTTTAAAGATTCAGTTAAAAAGAAAAATAAACAGACAATTTCTTAGTATATTTCACTTGCTTTTCAATCGTTGACATAGATGCTGCAGTTTATCTTTTAACCGAATTGATATGTGCTCCCAATTTCTTGCTAACTGCTTACGGAAACTGGTGTCAAGAACACGCTCCCCGTGTCAGCGAATATTTCCTCTCTCTATTCTATGAACAACGTGCTTCGTGGGCCCACAGAACCGGATATGTCCTGCGAATAGAATGACGTCGAAATGAAATGACGGTGCTGCGCCAGTAAAAAGGTCATTCTTTTTCCCTTCATTTAAAGAGCTCTTTCCGTTAGATTGTTTTTACCGCATCGATCATTGTAAAGCTTAACTATTTTGCCATGCGAACATATCTTTACACCCCTGCCGTAGCTGATACACACCCCCTCATCGCATAGAGGGGTTGATTACAAAATGTTGAGGCAAATACACTGTGTGTGTGATGAATGATTGTTACATTTGATTCTCTTTCACTTATCCGTTATTTCTCTTTCTTTTATCTTCCGTTTCTTCTCTTATTTGTTTTGAGCTCTAGGTTGCATTTCGTATTTCAGACACAAATGACCTTTTCGTTTGTAATTAAGAAAATAACAGTTCACCAATTTATTTAAAATGTTGTGTATACATATTAATTAAACTGTTTTGAATCTGTAAAATAATTAATTAAATAATCTTTTTTTTGGATCTGAGGAGTGTTTTATGGGATTATAAGTAGTTTCATATTTTACATATTAAGTTTCAATAAACGAGTTTGCTTAGCAATTACGGAAATTTAATTTTTGGGAAAAAAATATAAAATTTTTGGTTAATATTGTTAGATGTTTATTGATGGGAATCCGGATTTTTATGTTTATTGCTCGTAGTAAGGAAGAAATTTTAACAAGATAATTGAGCAATTACAAATCTAGAAATAAAATCTTTGAATTAATTGCACGATTTTATGTTAAAAAGTTTAGATTTGACAAAAGAAGCTAAAGAAAGATGTTATCATGAGTACTACCATGAGTAAATTTAAGAAAATGTTGATCTGAAATTGAGCTATTTTATTGTTCTAATTGTTGACAAAAACAGAGAAAACCAGCTTAAATTCTGAAGGTAACAACAATGCAACTCTTAAGTTTGCTCATGATGTGTTTCTTTTTCAATTTCCTTGATAGCATTTTTTGCTATAACAACTTCTGTCTCATCTTTTATTGAAAATTTCTAGTTAAAAATAAATTTTAAAATTTTTACGAATGAAATAAATAATTTAAATAAAGAATATCAATTCAACTACAGTGAAGTAATTAACAAAATACCGGATATAAATAAAACTTGGTAACACAGAAGTTAGCTGAGAAGAGAGCTATCTATTTTGGCTAAACCAAATTTATCCACTTTTATTTTAATGTACTAAACGCATGTTTCCTCATTACAAATTTCATAAGAAACTTTTATTTACGAGTTTCACGAAATGATTTCTAAGAAATAGTTTGAAGAAATATGAAATAGAAAGTCGCATACAATATTATCAGACAATTATACAAGCAATTAAAAATTTTAAGTACATATGAATATTGAATAAATTTGCTAAAAATAAACAAATATTTGTGTGTGAATCCATAAACACACATTTGGAGAAAGCCGATACAGCGATATGGATCAATTCTTCAGATATAATTTTTGTTTCCTTGCCAGCTCATGTTTTTATTTCAATATTCCAATGTCTCATTGTTCTGCTTAAGCTAACATAAAAACAATAGCAGAAGTAATGAACATTATATCCAAATGGAATCTAATTCCTGTATTCCACTAGAGAGTTCAGTTATATGAAAGAAAACGAATTGAATATTAAGATAAAAACATGAGCAGAATTGATAAATTAAATCACGAGGTTTCGTCAATAGCATTGTATTGGAGTTCATATATATATGTATAAAGTATGTTTATGCATATGTGTATGTATGTATGTAATAATTCTGTGTCTTTCAAAGTCTTGCTCATTTCCATGTTCAATATTAATTAGACAACCAAATCAAAATAAAACTAACAGACTTGCACAAAAGTAATGAATATGGGAAGACAAAAGTGAATAATTTTGGACAA
Organism: Trichonephila clavata; assembly: GCA_019973975.1. NCBI lineage: Eukaryota > Metazoa > Arthropoda > Arachnida > Araneae > Nephilidae > Trichonephila > Trichonephila clavata. The sequence goes on from BMAO01035293.1 coordinate 81,044, forward strand.
GGATATTATTTTCACAACTACTTCTTTCTGATTTATTCAATTTAAATGACAATGTGTATAAATTATATATACACAGTAAGATTTAAGAAAAAATATCATTTCCTGTTAAGGTTAATATTTTAAATCCTGACACATGCACTTATATTCCATTTATTGTAGCCAAATTTAGACAAAACCCAAATTGCTAAAACGAGAAATATTGGAGTATTTCAAATAAATGCACACCTGAATTTAGCAAAGTATATTTTACATCATCACCCTCTTCACCTTTCGTGTTCGGTTGTTTATATGCTGAACTGTGAAGGACCGTGCTTGGATTATAAATAGTGGACATGAGCAATTTCACGCGCTCCAACTGTCACGTAATGTTATTGATCGAGCAAAAGCCAAGTGAATATCTTTAATGCAATGCAAATTACTCCACATGAAGGGTCAACTAGTAAGGGGAATGTATGATTTTTTAAAAAAAAATCTTATCAAGAAGGAAAAATTTTTAACATGGAAAAGTCGCCGATTAAATTACCGTCTACAGCCAAAAGTCCTTTGAAAGAAATTAAGCGGATTGATACGTCACTAACATGCATCATTGACGTCTGTAGAAACTCCTCGATCATTTCAAGTCACTCTTTCATGTTTGAACTGAAATCTAAGCGTATGCCCGAATTAATGCGTTCCCTTGAAGCAAGCCGATTGATTGTGGCAAGACTTTTTGACACGGATGATTTGTTTTGTTCCGTAATGAAGATAATTTAATTAACTCAATTTATCGACTTAAATGTTCTCGACTGTTACAGCTGCAGGCTGAATTGTCCGACAGGGGCAAGTGCTTGACAGATTTCATACATTTTTATAACCCAATATATCGTCGACGATGAAGTGCTTCGCAGCAGCTGCGTAAAGATGAAGAATCGGATTCATACATTATGCATTGCCCAATCTCTCTTCATTAGGTCGACAATATTGTAAATGAATTAATCTCACCATCTTGTCAAGGATGTTTTCATGGCTTGACTCGGAACTTTTACGATTACCACGATTCTGTCATGGATAATCTTCAAGTAGAAACGATTAATGGTATTTTCAACAGTCATTTAAGTATTACTTATTGCCGTTTAAGTGTTACATTTTAGCGCCACATATTCAATTTGTCTTACTAAGTTCTAGTATGTTAACTGCAATAAAAACTATCGAGATTTTTCCGAATTTTAAATTTTTTACTGGTTTTACAATCTTTTATTTTCCCCCCTTTAAGAACTTCATGAAAAGGAATTGGTATCATATCTTATATTGTCCCTCACAATTTATAAAATTAAGCAGCGTAAAAACTCTTCCAAGATGAAACTATAATGAAATGTTTCAAGTCTTTAAATTATAACATATGGAACATTTACTTCAATATAGAATTAAATAAAAGCAAAAGCATAAACAGAGGTATTACATTTGTTAAAAAAATTTATTCTACTTCAATTATTAACAGTTATGAGGCATTTAAATACTTTGTTAAATCACATATTTGACTCATTTTGTTATGTGCTTAATTAGCACGGAGAATCGAAGCATAAAAATAGTTTTAAAGCAAAGAATAAAAAAGTAGTGAAATTAAAGTACTTTTTTGATACTACCCTTTAGAAACCTTTAATATCGATTTGAAACCAAAGGAACTAATAAAACAGCTAAAAATATTTATCAGAATTACATGCCAGCTTTTTAAACACAACCCTGTTTATTTAAGCAGAGAATGGAAGTTTATAATTTTTATTAATCGCAACACTACTTTATAGAAGAATAACGTAGAATAAGAAATTCTGAATTGACATGGTAATAATGATTTTGAAATAAGAAATAGAGTTATCTAAAAATGTATAAACTTATGGAAAGTAATTATTGTTGCTTAAGTGTTTCAACCGAACATGATCATACCATAGTTGGAAAAAAAAAACGGTTTTAAAGTTAGATTTTATTTAATTTTTTAATCTTCTATTGTATACTATTTTATGGGAAAATAACTTCAAATAAGAAAAAGTAAGCATTAGGAAAATAAGCAATATGTTTTTTTAAAGGACCCCACACACATACTCTAGAGCAGTGGTCTTCAAACTGTGTTACACGGAATCCTGGAGTTCCATGGGGTTCCACGAGTCACAATTAAAAAATTTAAAAGAAACTTATAAATGTGTATGCAAAATGGACTCGCGTTTTTTAAAATGTCTGTATACCCACACGAATTTATATATATATATATATATATATATAGATCTCATCCCTGTCATTAAGAAACTGCAAATTCATACCTAATGACTTTATTTTGTAATACTTTTTAAACTTTTATTATAATATAATAAAAGAATATTAAAACGTTTTATCTTTATATTACTTACTAGATTGTGAATGTTTCATTGTTCACTATCCTGAATTCCACGAGATAATTTTATATTCGTTAGTACAATGTCTTGCAAAACTATATAGTTTTCTGATGGAAAATGCACCTTTTTATATTTGTGGAAAAACACCTACAACATAATATCAACGGATTCAATGTTAAAAATCTAAATTTAAGTAAGAACAGATCCTAAATTTTTTGTTGCAAATTTTCTCATGCAAAGTGCACAGTATTTCTTACACTGCTATAAACATTTTAATGCCCTTCAGAAAAGTGTGTAAAAGCGAAAAATATTGAGTGGCTACAAAAACAATGTATAGAAACAAATGAAACTTAAAATATGTAATGCGATTGCAGTTCTTCACAATAGACGTAGACTTGGGCAGTTTGTGTGAAAAAATGCAAGCACACATATCCCAGTTATTAAACATAATGCATGGGGAGGTGACACTTGTGGATCACAGATTAATATTATTAATTGAGTAAATAATAATTGCCTTTCCATTGATCTACTTTAAATATTATTTTAAGATAAATTCTTCTAAGTGAGTGTGTGGTTCCAAGAAAATACATTCTAGTTCTAGGGATTCCGTGAGTTGAAAAAGTTTGAAGACCACTGCTCTAGAACAGTGGTCTTCAAACTTTATCGACTCCCTTAGAGCTATAAAGTGTTTTCGATGAGCCCCATTCCCTCTTTTGCGGAACATATGTTAAGAGAATATTTAAAGTATATCAACGTGTTATATATATATAGAAATACATTACGTAAAAACAATTAAAAATTTTGTATTTATTATAAAAGTTTTTAATAGTTAAGTAATTTAATCATTAGTATTATTAATTTACGCTCCAGGTGTCTCAACTCTGTAGAAAATGTTAATGTATTTTGCATACACATTTATATAATTTTCTTTTCGAATTTTTTCGGATTCGTTGAACCCCAGGGTTCTGTGGAATACAGTTCAAAGACCAGTGCTCCATGAGTTATTTTAAAAGCTTTCCTCGAGAAGTTTTATAGAAAATTTAAGAAAAGAAAAAAAGTACAGGAAAGTAGATTCCATTCTTATATTAAATTTCATCAGGAATGACAGCATAGTTATTAGCAATAAAATGCTAAAATAAGTCTATGGTTTCTAAAAATGTGAAACATTTTGATATACTGAATTTCATTTCTCATAATTAAAAGAATTAGAAAAGTAACATTTTCCTTCAATATAATAGCTCCGAAAATTGATCTTTTTGTTGTTGTTAAATTTGTTTCAAGTATATTAAATTGACCAAAATGAATGGTGATATATAGCAAAAATGTAGATAATATTCTTAATTTGGAGCATAATATACATTACACTCCATTAAAACAATATTTATTTTGAACCGCAATGTGATTTAAACTCTTTATAAAAGCAAACCAAAATATGACTTTTAAATTTGCATATTTTAAACTCTAATCTAGTATTAAATCATTGTTATATTCAAAAAAAAAATTGAAAATAATAACATGTTACTCTAATTATGTTGGAAAGATGATTGTTATCAGAATTGAATATCTCTGCAGTTTTAAATAAAATAGGTATAAAAAAAGCTCGAGTTTTACAATCAAAATAACGAATGAACTTTGCATAAAAATAACTAAATTATATCTTTTTGTGAAAATTACGATCCCAAGCTAGTCACTTAAAAAAGCCACGCCGTATAAAAGAAACCTTACAACACAAATAAAGCCATTTGTAAGTATTTTCACGTCTGAAAGAATACAGCCATGTCTGGCTGACTGCTTATTACTGACAAATGGAGTCTCAATCTGTCCTTGAGCAATGGATTGTTCTGGCGTTCGAATGCTGGTTCAGAATCTGAGTCTCTATATTGTATTTAAGTGAGATTCGTTTCATGTCATTAAGAGGGGACGGTTACTTATTTGTATTTGTTAAATACTGATTCAATCATTTACACAGAGTTTTTCTTAAAATCATTTTTTTAAAACTCTATTAAGATACCTTGAAAAATTTTCGGTTTCAAAAAGTTTAAATCTGGACAATTATAAATAGAGAGAAACGTTCATTTTGTACTTAATTATTTTCCATGCGGAATAAATCAATAGACTAATTTTATCAAAAAATAATTCCTTATGAATATTTACACTTATATTATGTAATAAATCTCATAAATATTAATTATTAGTAATAGTGGCTTTGCGGAATAATTGAATCATATTTTTAAGGTAAGTCGAAAAGCATAAATTGTACTGATACCCACTGAATATTAAAAGAAGTTATTTTCTGAAGTATCATTTTAAATTATTATCTGCCTTACGCGTTTTTCATTTAATAAAATAAACTTATTTATAAATACTTGTCAAAAAATAGCATCCATTTTTTTTAACGGTGAAAATTCTAAATTTTTTCTGTTATTTTAATATTATATTAGTTAGCTACTGCCTTATTTAAAAAAAAAATTAATGCACATTTGAATTCGAAACTCGTAACTATAATTAAGCTAAAAATTGTCTAAAAATGTGTTTAATTTGAAAAAAATTCTGGAGGAGTTCTCAGTAATAATAATAGTATTTAATTATTAAAATTATATGATTTAGAGTAAGTCAGAGAAATGTACTAATCAAACACTAAGCATCTCAAAATTATATATATATATATAATTATGTAAGAATTATATATTATCACATAATTAACTTTGAGATGTTTAAGGCATTCCAAATAAATTCGCATTACTGAAAAGTTTTTAATGTGCTTAAAAAGAAGTAATTTTTGTGATTAACTTTATGGGATTTCTTATAAAAACTCATTTCGAATAAATATAATACGTGACATTTTTTAAATCGGAAACACTTTAAATGATTAAGACACGTAGTAACACATTCAAGTCATTAACTTATGTAAACTTTAACGCCATCAAGAATTGCTGGAATATTTTATAATTCCGATAATTTAATTGAAGAAGTATTTGAATGTTATGATTACTAGGAGCTCAAGTAGTAGCGTATCGCGCTTCCACACCACAGGTCCGGGGCTCTATCCTCGGGCTGGGCAAGGTCGACTCAGCCTTTCATCCCTTCAGCCTTACGATAAATGAGTACCAAGCTTGCTTGGGGAACAAACACTGGGGGTCTCACTTCAGACTGATCACCTGATAGGAACATCTGCTCATGCACCTCAGCGCTCAATAGTCACGTATACTGAGATGGGCCCAGTAGGCCTTGGCCCTCATGGGATGTTGCGCCACTGAGTTTAGTTTATGATTACTAGGATTTTGTTATTATTTTCTCGCATGACTCTAAATAAAACTTCTTGCAGAGTTGTGATATATATTAATACTAAATATAAATAAGAACAAATAAGAGTTAGTGAAAAAAATTAGTGAAAATTTTTTTTAATGCATTCTTTTGAGAAAGGTTTGACGAAAATAATATCCAGAAAGAAGTGGTGCTCACAAATATTTTTCAAGGGGGGGGGGGTCCAGGGTCAAAAGCCCACCATTCTCTTCAATACGCTGCCAAACATATTATTTTAATTTCATGAATTTCGGGAACAAAAAACAGTATAAGATAAGTTATTGAATTAATAATTAACATTAATTAATGAAATAAATTGTTAGTAACAAGTATTTAATTAAATTTTACGTACTACATTCATATGATTATCATCAATAGAAAAAAAATTTAAAGGTTGAGGGGGGGGGGGCTCTGGACCCATGGTGTGGATCCTTGAGTGTGCCACCAAAAGGAAATGTAATAACATAAAACTAATTAACATATATTAGCACCTACATTCATAGAATAAGTATTTATATTTATTTAAAAAAAGCATGATTCAAATAGGAAATCCAAACTTAAAGAAATTATTATTATTATTATTTATTTCATTTGGTTAAACTAAATATCCATACTTCCGAAATATCTTAGCTAAATCACTATCCTATTTTATTTTTATGGCTTGTGTTTTATTTTAAAACGTTTGAAAAAAAATACACAATGTGCTTTCATATTATGTACTCTTAATATGTTCCATGTTTAGTTCATTGTGAATTATCTAAATTTTACACTTACCTGACCAAAATATATTATCAAATTTATTATTATATATTAGACTTATTTAAATCTATTAGTTTTCTTACAGTAAAATTCTTAAGCAAATAAAATATAAAATATCAAAAAAAAGTGAGAATGCAAAGTGCTTGAAGAAATTTTCACAGCTTAAAAAGCGTTTTAAATGCACTATTAATCACGTTGAACAAGCGATCTTAAAATACTCTTTAACTTCTACTATATCCGGGAGAATTTCTTTACTTTTCTTTTATAGGAAAAAAACATCTCTTCCTGATTTACTAAGATATATATAAATTACATGATTCGAGATGAAATATAGTTTTTTAGTGTATGTAAATATTAATGAAAAAAAAAGCCTTGTATATTGCATTGCTCGTCATCATAAAAAAAATCTATTAGTATTCAGCCCCTAAATTAAAATTTATTTGAAAGTGCTTCATTATTGTGAAGACAATTATTGATAACACTTTTTATTTCTCTTTTACAATGTTAATGCACATACATTGCAACGAAAAAACTCATTTAATTATTTTTTAGTTATCTAGTTCAGTTCGATACCATTGAACATGATTTTAAAAATTATTTTTCCTCTTTAAAAATATTTAACTGCAATCCAATATGTATATTTATATACGAATGCATACATATTGACAAAATCTGACACCCCTGCAACCTCCCCTGGAAGTCGATTTCCGCAAAACCGACTCTATTCAATAAAAGAAACATATCTGACAAATTTCAGGTTTGTCAGTCTAATAGTTCTAGAAGTCTCATAACGAACGAACGAATGAATGAGTGAGTCTTTCCTCCTTTTTATATATTCTCTAATTATAGGTTTTTTGTTCTTGGTTCTCTGTTTCAAACTTTAAGCTTCCTCTGATTCCCGTTGGATATATAATCTATCCATCATTTCGTTAATTTATTATTGTTCTTATAAGCATTAGAATTACAATAATATTTGAAAGTAATTATTATTTTAGTATACGGAGTGTTGCAGAGAATTCTTATTCAAAGACTTAAAAAAAATTCAAAGAATTTCTTACTATTATGCATTCTACAATGTTATTTTGCCAGTATTTTTTGTGTATAAGCTACTAATGCAGAAGATTAAATGAATTCCTATGTCATTTTTTTTAAAAAAAATATTTGCTACAATTATTCAAGATATCCTACATTTAACTACGTAATATTAGGGTTTCAAATACATTTCCCTTTTAATATATATCTTCCTGCAATGAAATAATATTTATAAAAAAAAAAAATTCTTCAGATTTTACCAATTTTCTTTTCTTTTGTGTTCTTCTGTCTCAAAAGAAGGAAGGAAATCTTATAAAACGTTATCTATTTGCTTAACAGTCGGAAGAGCTTCCAAGTTAAACTTTATATAAATATTACATTAATTTGTCCCATTTTTTCCGATATAACAGTAGCTCTCTAGCCAGGAGAAGAATTTTAAGTTATTTTACTGAAAGTCATCGTTGGGATCTCTCTCTCTTGCGTTAATAAAACCAATTCATTAACCAGTCAATATTTTATTCATAATTACTCTTGCTTTGTAATTTTCGTTCTTATATATTTAAAGGGAGGGAAGGGAACTGTATTAACGCTACAGCGTTACAAGGCTCCGAGCTTATCGAAACTTGCGTACTGAAATTCTAGTGATATTTAAAAAAATGTATTATTCGCTAATTCAAAAAAGCTTTGTTTTTCGAAAGAAATTTTTTGTTCTATTTTCTTTTAAACGAGAAATAATTTATGTTATAGTATTAATACTTATTTATCTTTCTTCGAGTAATTAGTTTATATGTAGTTACGGTTCATTCATTTTCAAGATTGAAAGTAATAAAATTACTTTTTTAAGATTTAGACATTCTTCAAAAAAATAATAATAATTAAATCTGATCAAACAAAATAATCCCAAAAACTCTGATAATATTATTCTATAAGTATTTTTAAAAATTGATGCATAAATTTTGTAGTACTTAAAGTTTTTCATGTTTTTTTCAACTTATATTTTCATGAGTACTATTTTGCCATTTATAAGTAAGTTAAACAATATAATTTTCGTTTTCTAATCTATATGTAAGATAATTAGTAATTGTCATGTAATTAAATAGCAACATTATTACCATTAAAGTTTATTTTATTTTCGTAAATAGTTTTGTTGTTTCGGAAAGGACCTGCATAAGAGACAACTTTGAGAGCTTTTTACACGAAGAAGTCAAATAGCTGAGAAAATATTTCTTCATTAGTTCATATAACTGTATTTTACATAACTTTAATTTTAATTGATTTTTATAAGGAAAATAATCTAATTTATTTAAATACGCTCTGTAAATAAAGCGCATATTGTAACATTTAAAATACTGATTAAAAGGTCCAAAATTAGATGTTAATTCTTTTCTACTGCGATTCTTCTCCAAATTTTTGAACATCATGGTATTTTTGCACGAGAAACTATTAATTACACTTAAATGAAGTTGGTTCATATTGCAAAGCTCGTCGTCAATAGCTTTCGTGTTAGCTTTTGAGCTAACCGATTGAGCTTTGAACCGATAAAGAATAAATTTATTTGTTTATCGGTTTTGTCTCGAATTATTGAGCAAAAAACCGATAAACAAATTAATTTGTTCTTCTACTATTACATGTTGAAATTTTTAGTAAGATAGTGTTGTACGAGAAACTTAATAACTGCACTTGTGAATGAGGTTTCTTTTACAATTTTTTTTTAAAAGAGAAAGTCCACGGGGATTTAAAAGCTCTTTGTGCATCAATAGCCTTCCAAGAGCTCTTAAATTAATCCAAAATCAAAAATCATTTTAGTAATTTTTATTGAATTCAAAATATTGATCAAGTTCAACTGGTCTTCAGAGCATGAAAGAATAAATCATATTGTCGAATAACAAACAACGTAAAACTGTGACTGAATTGCATTGTATTCACATTGTTACTCATTTATTTCAATTCTGCTCTGTTGCCGCAGTGGAGGCGGGAACGATTATTCCAAATATTAGCGTCTATGCCAGTAGCGTGACATAATATCTATCTTAAAATCTATCCATTCATCCATGAATCGAGTCGAATGGGTTGTCGTGATGAATACTTATTATCATATAAGAACTCTATGATTACCGACTGACTTTCTTTTTCATTTCTGTCTATAATAAGTATCCCGTGCAAATCGCAAGGGGACGGCGGATATTTGTCTCTAAGTGTGTCTGGCGATTGAGAACTGCAAAAAATGTTTGAGAAACGAATGAGAATTGTGAAGATGGAAATAATACGATCAGGGCATGAGTCTCACCTGTAAACAATTTGATTGACAACAAGTGAGCTTAAAAACATTTAGCCTCCTCTTAGCTTTGTATCAACATTTTCATCTTAATTTTGTATAAAGCTGAGGGCTTTTTCTGAAGTATAAGAAAGAAAATAAAAAGCAAGTTAACTAAACATTCTGTTCACTCTTTTATTCTAAATAAGCTGGAGTTTTTATTAAACAGTGTTATTGAATTTTCTAACCTAACACTATCATTAATGCCTAAAAGGATAAAAAAAAAGCTGTGTTATTAACGTACGCAATAAACAATTAACTTTATGGATTAACTACTGATTTGTTTATGGGCATTGCAGCTTGAAAATGTCATTCATTTAATTAATGCCTTGTGAATGTGTAATTTAACCACACCTTATAAATGGAATTTTCTCCTTTCAAACTGCGTAAAAAAAATATAATATTTTTATTAATTATGCATACTTTTATAGGATATTTTTCGGAATGAAATGTTTGTAACAAGCAATTTTATTTTTATCGCTGATTGAGTTTGCTCTTACAATCAAAAAGAGTATGCTGTACTCGTGATACTTAAAAGTATGCAAGAAAAACATTATCCATTATTCATCCGAAAGATGGGGAACTTTCTAAATTTTCAAATATTTTGATACATAAATGTGTAAAATGTGTAGCTAAGGTTTTTTTACCAAAACTTCAAACAATAAGAATGTAGTTTAAAACATTTATATCATTTTGAAAGCTAATGTTGTAATGTCAAATTTTTTCAGGAGAGGAAAAAATTTAAAAAAAAAATGGTGCTAATGTAATTTATTATAAAACGCAAACTAAAAAAAGGAATATATATTTTTGATAATTCTTTCATAATGCAATAAATGTTTTGTTTCTCTTTTTTCCCCTTAAAAACACTAAATGTAAAAGCGCATAACCATTTTAATAAAATAATGCATATTTATGCATATGCATTATTCCATTTTGTGCGCTCACAAAAGTTTAATTAATTTCCTTATAAATTTTCACAATTATATTTTTGCATATACAAAAAATGGAACAATCTCTTGAATGATTCTTTTAAAATACTTAAATTAAAAATTGCTTAACAATTGTTTTAAAACGTACGGCGACTCAACTAGGACTTCTAAGCAGGCTATAACTTGCTCACTAATGTTTGAATATGAGTAAAAAAAAATTAAGCGTGGTTACTGTTTAAAAGCGGATCTATCAATGGTTATATATTCGTTTGTTGTATATATTTCTTGAAATTTAGCATAACTAATTTGGAGAAATTGCAGAAACACTATTTGTTAGTGTCAAATAAAATACGGTGGGTAGATACAGGTGGAGAACTTAAAAAGCTCAAGTTTATAAAATTATTAGCTTTGAAAGCTGACTCATCTCACAGATATGTTTTCGATAACAGAAATTTCAGCCACAGAAAAGTCTGTAATTTTGTTTGAACATGCAGAAGTTTAACAAGGATTAATCAAGTATTAATCTTTTCTGCGAGAGCTAACACTTCATCTTCAGCTTTTGTTTCAGAAAATACTTCTTTAATGGAACATCAACTGAACATTTGTAATTAGATTAAAGCAATCACAACAAAATCCGATGTAAAAACATGCGAGATTCAAGTAAATGCATCATAATCTTTTTCTTAATTACTTGGGACCGACCCTATGGAGAGAAACAAATGCATGTTTGTAGTGCCCGGGCCTTAGATTCTCATTAGTTAAACGTCACTGTCCTAATTAACGTTTTGTAAATTAATAACCTTTCACGTAGAAGATTGTCCAATTAATTTAATTGCTTATCTAGACAGTCGAGTGCGAAAATTATTAATTACCGTCTAATGTTCTCCCGTGATAAGCGGGAGAAAGAATGAAAATTAATTAACGAGCTAGATATTTTCAGGACATTTGTTGGTTTTTGCTACTCAATACAATATGTGGATGTTTTTCTTTCATTAATGAATTTTTGAAAGTTGATTTTCAAAATATTTTTTTTTCTTTCTGATATTAACACATCTGTAAAGGCATTCAGAAATCATGTTAAGAGAACTCGCTCATTATGAATGCATATAGCTTTGCTTTATAATATCCTAGATAAATTTCAGAAAACAAGAAACACTCGTGATTTTTTTTCCTATTTTAACTATTCTGAAGATACAAGATAATATTCTTAATATTATTTTGGCTTGGAAATAAGGAAGACAAAATAAACAATACAGAATTTCAGAAAATTTAATCATAATATGAATGTACAGTGAATTTTTTCGTAAGATTTCTATCCACCTCTTAGATTTAAGTCTACCTGTAAAAGTATAGTAAAAATTCGTCGATCTATTTTTAGAAAATGAATAATAATTAATTGGTAGCTATTCTAAAATGCTGTTAGCTATCATTTACAATGTTCTAAATTAAACTAACTAAAATTTAAGAAATTATAAAACTTAAACTAATGCATAATTTGAAATACCAAAAAATTTCAATTAGATGGATATTTAATTAAATTAGAATATAATAATTCTATTATAATATATCTATTCAAAGCATTATTACATAAATGATATGTAATTATCTAGGATACAATTTCTCAAATTGAAATGCAATTTCTGATAGCGAAAAAATATATATCATTATTAAATGCTTAAAAACTGTTAAAAAAATCTTTTTTTTGTACTACTTGAAAGTGGAGTAAGAGTCAACTATAGAAAATAATTCTTGAAGTTCGATTTAGTAAAGAACTGTAAGAGCTCCCCGAAGGCCGCGTTTAGCCTTCGTTCTAACAGCAAATTAATCCGCACTTAAAAGAAAATATATTGAAAAGTCCTTCCATTTTCCTCTTTTAAACAATATACACTTAATTATTATAAATGAACATATTAAAAGGATTTAACACCAATCCTAATTGACTTTTTCTAGCACACATTAAAACAATCAGGAATAATTTTATTCATAAAAAATATTTCAATTCAAATATACCCAGTCATTTCCCATTGCTGCAAAGCGCAACTATACTTTTCTTTTCCGGGCTGCAACCTTCGCACTTCCTTATTGCGTGCGAGAGGAGGATACATTCCAGGGGTCTTTAAGAAACTCTTTCATTAAACCAAATGATAAATAGATTAAGAACACATATAATTCACTTTTATCTTGAGGTTTAATAAACCGTGGTATTGGAAATCACGGATGTGTTTGAATTTTTTTTTTCTAAATAGAATTCCAGAATTATTAAAGTTGAAGTACAATATGAAACATTAAATCTATTGATGATAGAAAACAGATACACTTGCAAAATGATTTTTTTCATCCGTAATTTTCATTTAAAAACAATTTAATACATTCTTTGAATTACACCCATTTCATAATTAACATTATTAAATATAATCTAAAGTTCCCTTTGGTCATAAAATATGTTTTCAATTAAAAAAAATACGTAACAGCTGTCTATTATTACAGAGGGCAATATTTTTTTTTTTGAAGCACCAAGATCTTCGTTTTTGCTTTGCGTGCAGGATGGTACAGTCACGGCGTCTGTCTCGGAAACTGGCCTATTAAAACCAAGAATTACGGCGCTAAGGAGGCAGTATTCATTTTCATTTAGAGGCTCGATAAATCTGTGGGGTCGAAGCCAAGACACTTTTTGGGCCCAATCCTAAAACAGCATTTTTATTCTTTTTTCATTGACATGTACTAGTTAGAATAATAAAGTACTGTTTCTAGGCAGAAATGATGTGATCTACAGCTTTTTTTTAAAATCCAGGAACTGATATGTTTTTTTCTTTCTCTCTGATATATTGAATAAGAGGCAATAAACTAATTGCTAATTTAAAAAGATGATTTATTTTTATAGAAATTCATTTAAGAAATTTGGATTTGTAAGGTTGTAAATTGTTTTTATTTGTATGGTTGTAAAATTTGTAAGGTTGTTTATTTCAATTATTTAGGTTCTCCTAAGGTATTCTCATTCTGTATCAATGAACCAGGATTTTTTATGACATTTTGAATTCGGTAAAGACCATAAACTTAAACAGATTTGACAATATGATTATTCGCCTGAATGACAAAACTATCTAATTTATGCTTAAGGAAGTTGAACTTTGCCAATAAGAATTTGATGCACGCATGGCGTAAATAATAACAGGCTAATTTCTACCTTTCTATAAATACCACGGATTTATTTCTAGAACAATATCGTCTATTTTTTTTAAAAAACTATCTGCACAAATGTAAATTGACAGTAGTGGGTGCATCAGGACAAAAATCACTTCCTTTCAAGTCGATGTCTTCCTTTGGTGGTGGCCAACGATGTTGTATTGGGCAGAAAATCATTGAAAAGACTTTGACAAAATCACTCAGTTACTCAGTGCATTTCGATTAGTATTTATAATTGCTGAAGATATTTTGCGTGATCTGTGACAATTATCAATGGATGCAGAATGCACATGATCGATATTGTTTATTTAAGTATAGTTTGAATAATACTTTTTGAAGTTTATTTATCTGTACACTTATGGTGGATCAGATCATTCAATGTTTTTTGTAATATGCCTAGTTTCAGAGTACTAAATGTGAAATTTTTTGACCTTTCTATTTCTATAGACTGGTGTCCAACAACAGTTATAAATATGTATATTTGACTGATTTTTTTCCGTCTTTTTCACCAGGATATTTGTTCGGTCAACAATCTCTGGGAAGAATCTATGCGCTTGCATATTTTTTTCCCATTAACTTGTACAAAATGAGACTATTTCAATTTTTAAATCGATACTAATAGTTTGATGCATATGTTAAATAACATAAAAGCTTTTAAATGCAGAATAGCTATTGAATATTGAGGAAAATGAAAAAAGTCCAAGTCATATAATACGAGATCTGTCGATTCGTCCATCCAAAAATCTATCGATGGAATCTATTGTCATAAAAAGTAGTTTTTTTACACTACTAATTTCTTAATTGTTTCAATTTCTATCATTATTATTACTGACAACCTCCAATAACAGGCAGGCTATGATATAAAATCGACTTAAAATGCTATTGTCATTCAAAGTTTATATCAAATTGCTTTAGAAATGCTAAATAATTGATTAGGAATATTATAAAACTAATATCATAAAGAGGGTTTTTATAGAAGAATAAGAATAACGGAATTAAGAATAAAGCAAACTATTTAATATATAGTTAATTTGTGACTGAGAGCTCTAGTAAGTAAAGAGAAGGACTTATACAAATTATATCGCCCAGTTCTTTACATTTAGTTTTAAATTAAACCTAATATAATTTTGATTAAAGACTTAATATCCCCCCCCCTCCTTAACTCGGGTAATAAGAGGATTTGTTTTTATTAGTAGAGAAAACTTCAATCTCGTTTATACTTTTTTAAGTTTCTTTAATTTTGTAAAAACAAAAATCTCGAAACACTTTCAAGGTATTGGAACAAACTATTACTGAAACGTCTATATATGTTTTATTTGTATTTAACGTTTATTTTTGACTACATACATTTAAAAGAATAAGTGCTTAAGTCAAAGTTATAAATTTTGAACTTTTAAAATTACTATCAGTTGATTGTAATGAAATGAGTGTGAAATTTTTAATAATAAGTACCTATTATGTGCAACAGAGATCTCGTGTTTTTCAATAAAATAAATGATCACATATTTTCCTTTTAAATCATGGGGAAAAGAACAAGGGAATTGAATAATATAGAATTTTCATAACCAAAGAAACATGTATTTTTTTTTACCTGTGGTATTTAAAATAGTGCAAAAATTTTTACTAACAAAATAAAATAGTCGTAATTTTTATACGAGTCAATAATACTTAAAAAAATATATAGGTTTGAAGAAATTTTTATTTTTACCTGACTATTAATGCTTTATTTTAAGTATCTTTCCTCAAAGAACTGGAAGATACATTTCAATACTATTAGTTTATCCTAGACATTTTTCAAAATGTATGAAATTTATTTTAATTCTAATCAGAAAACTTTGAAATTTAAGTCCATTTTGTATTTTAAAATAGTATGTACTCATGCTGCCCAAAAAAAATAACGAAGGAAATCTACTTTGGTTAATAAAAATAACCTTCAATCATTCTTTTTTGAATCCTTATGTGGTTGATTTCGGTGAAAAGGAAATCAGGTAAGAAAATTTCTCCTAAAATCCCCCCTTTTATCCCTGAACTTGAAAAATTTAAAAGTCCTTTTCACTTTTAGTATTTCAGAACTGCTGTGGGAAATGGGCAAATGAAATGTTCCAATTCTCTACCTTTATATCGATAGTTTAACTATCCTAAAGTTTATGATCTTCTTTAAGCCAGAAAAATCATTTACATTTGAATTGGTTCATTCAGTGGCGACACAAGAGGCAAACTTGAAAAAGATTTAAGCGCGAACTTAGTGAATTGCTTTAAAAAATGCATGACCTTTCGGTTTGAGAATCAAATTTTAAACTCTTGCGGATGACTTTTCCGATTCGGTGGTTGAACACGAGGCAAAACTTTTCTGGTCTCCTCCTCCCCCTCCCCTGAAGGCCACTTTTGACTTTTATTCCCCACTCACGGATGAATTTTTCACGCTGATGGGAAGAAACAGTGATTGTTTCTGGCAGGAATTTTGCCCCCGCTTTCAACCAAACCGGCCGTTCCATTTCTACTATCATTTTATAGACAGACTTGGTTCCGCCATATAAGCTTTTATGGATACCACAAGTTGTAAAACTACTTGAAAGTTGAAAACGAGAGAAAAGACAGAAACATACTTTGAAGCTTTGCTCCTTTTATTGCCAACTATTTTATGTTATTTTGCACTTTCCCCTTCTCCTCAGAAATCTGCATTTCAATGAACCCGCTTGCATATAATACTGGTAATTATAAATCATACTTTTTAAGTGAATATTATTTGCTTTAATTTTTTTTTTATTAATACGTTTCTTTAATTGACTTGTAATTTCTGGAAATTTTTCCAAATTAATTAATGGTATTTAATTAGTTGCCGAAAAATTTCGCCAATAAATACTTTAAATTTTGGTTGCTTCAGCCTTGTTAAATGTTTCAAATCAATTTGTATTTTTAAGTTCATTATTTTGATGAATGTTTTCAAATTACAATTTTGCTCAAATTGCATTATGAAGTTGTAGATATCACACAAATAAATTCATTTATGAGTTGCTATATTCATGAAAATTAATTTTTTATAAATGTGTCAATTATTTAAATTTTTCTGTCAATGTCAATATATAAGTAACTCAGTGGCGCACACAAGGGGGGTGTCCTGGGGTTCTGGACACCCCCAAAGCCCTTAATTTTTTTTGATTGATGATAATCTTATATATATATATATAACGTAAAATTTAATTAAGTATTTGAAATAACCGATTTATTTTATTAATTAATGCTAATTATTAATTCAATAATTTATTTTTTTACTGTTTTTTGTTAACAAAATCAGAAGAATCAATTGATGTTCTCTTGATGTATGATACTAGTTGGGGGACTTTCAACCATGGACACCCCCCTTGAAAATTTTTTGTGTGAGCTACTGATGTAACTTATATAAATATGCTATGTTATATACGTATAAATTTGTATCCCCCATTGGGAGGATTAAATAGTTGTGTTTAATAGCAAAAACTCTTCTAATAATTAAACTTGTTTGAATCAATTTAATTTTATGTGAACTGTTGCACGTTCGGAAAGTTCATGGTTTATTTACAGATACATATGAAACAAAAAATGCTGAAATCATCTATAATACAACCTGGTTCTTTTAAAAAAAATAATCGAAAGATGTTGCAATATCAGTAACATGGTTTCCAATTTTGTAACGTGGCCTCTGTAGCCAAGGAATTGGACTCGTGGCTGGCGTGTCATGAGTTCGAACCCATTACCACTGAAGACCCGCCGTGTAGGGGAGTGATGCATGTTAAATCCGTCGAAAGCTTAAACGTCCTCTCTTCGTGTGGTGTGGTAGTTAGAAGAGGTGGTGGGGGCCAACTCAGGTGGACCTCGTCACTTGACCATGGTTCAAAATTACGAGGTCCATCACCAAAAGCCCTCGTATAGCTGAACAGTGCGACGTTAATATTCACTCACTCACTCCAATTTTGTAACAAGTAGAAGACATCTGCGAAAGCTAGAAATAATGTTTTGGCAAGTTTTTTTTTTAAAAATTATTATTACTATCTAATTAAAGTACTTATTAATTTTAGAAACTAAAAAGAGTACCTTTTCTTTAAGGATTTGATTTCTCCGTGAATTCGAAAATTGAGTGTCACATTTTGAAAATTTCAAAAGTGCCCAACTTATACAACGTGCATTAACTGCATCTTTATTTAACTAATTCCTATAGATTGAAAAGAACTCAAAACACATTGAATGAAATTAAAATTTTAAAAAATTATCTTTTAATGTAATCTAAATTTAATAATTAAAAAAAAATCCCCTCTCAAATCTATATCTTCTTGTGGTCATTTGACTTTCTTTTATGATAGAAATAGACAAGACAATATTTACTATTTTGAAGAAGTTTAATGTATCCCAAAACATAGTACTTCATTGCACCTACGTGTTTTCATAAGGTTGAAATTTAAAGTTGTGATCTCCTCAATTTCTAAAAATATACACTTTATGAAAAGTACTTTGTGTTGTCTGTTTTGAGAGAGGGAAATGGAAACAAAATCCTCTACAGAAATTAATATAAAAACATGCTGCATTGAAAATTGATATTGAATACTCTTTAACTCTTTCCTAATCTTATTTTTAACACGGATTAAAATTGTGTTTTATCTTAAGATTGACATCTTAATCATATTTTCTCTAAAATGGATCTTATTGCTCACATTAGACATATACACACTTTTATTTATTGAGAGAAAATGATTTTGACTACTAAATAGAAAAAAGCAAAACCTAAACTAACTATAATGTCCACAATGTGTGTGCATGCTATACTAAAAACTAACTGTAGTGGACTTACGAAATAGATTAAAAAATCAAGTTGCTGTTCGATTATTTTTTTTCATTCAAACGTTTCTACAAATTTTTCAGCTCCCTTTCCCCTTACTACAGCTTACTATCTACGTTCTCGTTAAAATAAAAAAAAAACCAAACAACAGTAAAAAAAAAAAAAAACCCCATGTTATACAAATATCAACGTAAAATTGAGATTCCTTATTACATACCTATCTTAAATATGAGTAAAAAAGTGGTTAAGAGATCTTTCAACACACATCTGATAGTTTCCTTTAATTAGCATGAAACCCCTTATTTTATCAATACAAACATTATGTCCTGGAAAAAGCAGCTCATAAGTTTCTTTGATTATTTCACTTCTCCCTTAAAATCTATTAGTTAGTTCATAAGTGTCTCTAAGCTTATATATATATATATATATATATATATATATTGCGTTAATACAAAAAAGTTAAATGTTTTTTTGGAGAATAATCTTCAAGTTCTCACAACAAATTTCCCTTTCAGAAATGTATAGACTATCACATAGGACAATAATCCTAACACATTTCACACGCTGATTTCCATGTTTCATTGATTCATTAATTATTGAAGAAGCTGCAGTTGTGGGTGTGTGTGTCAGACATGGTAACCATATGAAATGAAACTTGAAAGAAATTAAGAATGTGAAGAAATTCATTTTTTTAAATGAAGTTTTCTTATAAAATTAATAATGAATTCTACGGTTTATAAATAAAAGTATACACTTAACTGTTAAGACATTAAAATTCAAATTTTTTTTCAAAGACATTAACAGGAGACGATTTCATATAAGAATTAAGAACAATCTGTTTCCTTCCATTGTGGTTTGCAATTTTGTAGTGTATACGAAGTGATAAGACGAATTATTATTATTATTTTGGGAATTTGATGAGAAAATTGAGATTTTAGAAAAATTTCTAAGTATTCGTTAGAGTATGACAATTATAAAAGAAGTGTCAGCTTTAACGACATTCTCTGTAGTTGAATCTTAATGACAAGATGTGATTGCATGATGATTGCTATTTACTGATTCATCGTACATTTAAAATGACAGGCATTGTTATAATTATACTGTAGTTGAATGTTCCACAGAGATATGCTCACTAACATTCAGTATTAAATTTTTTTTTATAATGGAGCCTTCAATACCGCAGTACATTTTTGCTCTGATATAATTAAATGTATAATAGGAAATAAATTATATATATACACTGTTTGAGAAATAAAAATGATTTTTTAATATTAACGATTAAATTAGATAATTGAAATTTTAGAAACAAAGAGATGCAAGCTGTAGTTTTATAAACATTGCAGACTGAGGATTACTTTATAAAAAGGGGGGGGGGTTATAAAATCATTTTAATGGCTAGCCAACTTTCCCCCTTACTGTTTATATTACTGAACGAAATCCTATGAAATATATAAAGGATAGAAGTTATAATTCCATTATAAATAAAAGGGTTGCCTTTCTAATGAAGCATTCGAAAATTCTTGGACCATGCTCGAATTATATAAACTTCGCACTATAAAGCAACACGCATGCTCGAATCAAAGAACAAAGTCTTTAAAATTTCTTACATTTCTTCTTCATTGAATATATTTTCAAATTTGAGCTAAATGTGTCTAACAATATATTTACGCATTTACATTTATTTCTGTATATATATAGTGACTTTTTACACGTTATCATAAAATTATTAAACAATGAACATAGGAGACTTTTACATTTGAAATATTGATTGTAAAACTTACAATAAGTTAGGGAAAACATATTTTAGTATTCGTTCATAAGTAAAGATTTTTATGTTAATATTTTATTTAAATAAAATTTAATCTTATTTATTCATCAAATTGTTATTAATAGTATAAATTCTGATGAAAATATTGCTAACATGTGTGAACAAATTTTATCTTGTATGAATTTATAAAATTTCCTCTTATTTCTGAACTCTGACGCTTTATTCAGACAAAATACTTCAAATAGCGTATATTTTTATTAAAAAAACAATGTTTTATGCATTATTTTAGTGTAATATACTCATGTACTAGATGTACAAATATTACAGAAGTTAAAAATAATATAAAAGTATTAAGAAATTGAAAAGCCATCTAAATAAATATGCATTGTGCTCTTCTGAATGAATATTTTTAATAAATGGCATGTGGATCGTACAAAAAATTTGACTTGTTTTTGTTTTTTAGTGACTAATACCGTTGCATATCTAAGCATTGGATATGCTCAGACGAACAAGTGCAGTTTTCTATAAATGTATAGTTACTCTTTATTAACTATAACTTCTCTTATAAATTAAATTATACTGAATAAAAATCTGTTCTGATACGAAAATTTAGCCAGCTTGAAAAAGAATTACTTAAAAATCCACTTATATAAGAATTCGAAATTTTGTACCACAAAAGTTTGTTACATTAATATGCAATTATTAAGTTTTTTACATAAAATCTCTATCTTACGTTTCTTCATCATTAAATATATTTTCAGAATTGAGTTGATGTCAGTAGCGCACACAAAATTTTTTCAAGGGGGGAGTGAGTCCATGGTCGAAAGTTCCCCAACTCGTATCATACCTCAAGACAACACCTATTGATTCGTCTCATTTTGTCAATTTTGTTAACAAAAGCAGTAAAAAATAAATTATTTAATTCATAATTAGCATTAATTAATAAAACAAATTGTTCATTACAAGTACTTCATTAAATTTTACGTTATATATAAATAGGATTATCAACAATTGAAAAAAACTCAAGGGCTTTGGTGGGGGGGGGGGGAGAGGGGCCGGACCCCCAGGACACCCCCCTTGGCTGATGTATATAACAATACAATTACGTATTTACATTTAGCTCTTTAAAAAGTTCCACTAATAATTAAGGAAACAATTAGTAGATTCTTTTTCAAAATAAATAGCAAAGAAAAAAAATTTGCTGTTGTATTCCCAGCAAGATCCTTGAATATATTTGAGAATTAATTTAATCTACACTAAAACGATTATTTTGAAATTAACAATTGCGCACCATTTATATAAATAAACAAACCGTTTAATATATGCTTAAGTAAGTACTGATAAGTTCCAAATATAAATAATATTATATAATATTATTTATTGGTAAATAGTAATGCTTTTTATAATCACATCGGGTATTAAATGTTGCAGCAGATAATTAAAAATTTGGTTAACCAACATAATTTATAAAATATTTATGTATGGGCTCTAATTAACAAGGGTTTTTATATTTCCAATACTATTCACCAGAAATTAAAAAACTGCTTCAAATAAGGTTTAAAAAAAAACATGGGACTTTGTCATTAGACATAATTCATAAATTTTCTTATAGAAACTTTATATTTTTGTTAGATATTTTTATCAGGATTAATTATTAATTGACTGATATCAATTAATGATACTCATTTCAGTTTTTATTATAAAAACAGCTTCAATTTTAAATTAAAATTTTTTAACATTGGAAATTTTCTCTGAATTAAGAAACTAAGCTTCAGTGATAAGTGATGCACAAAAATGATTAGAAATTATTCAGCACTTTTATTCCAATTATGAATAAATATTAAGAGAATTTTTATGTAAAAAAAGAATGCTCATTTTTCGAAAACTAGTCTATATATAACCAGTGAAGCTGAATTATATTTCGAATATTTTTTTTTATGCACCACTCAACTAAAGGACTACTAGAACAAAATAAATAAATGAAAGAAAAAACATTGAAATAAACAAGCAAATTTAAACTCTGTTAGCATCAATACGCTTCATAGCTTGATACATATATCAATTGTGATTGTGTAACTGATTTAACCACTAATGGAAATCAACTTTAGGAATTTTATTATACATGATTAAATAGCTTTTAAATTATACTTTAAAAAGTATAATTTTTTCAATTATGTAATTGGTTATAGGGGGGGGGGATGTTTATATACAGCTGCCAAAAGATTTGGTATTGATGTACAGTAAAACGCATACATCCAGTTTTTTAAAACAAAGTATAATTTAAATTGTGTTATAATTTAAGTGTAGAACATTGAGGACAATTAGTGTGCGTGGCTCTTTATTTCGGGGGGGGGGACTGATTTTTGAATTGTTTTCTATTGATTATTTAAAATTTTAGTTTATACAATATTGCATAGCAATAAAGTTTCTGTAGTTCGAAGTTGAAATAAATAAACGTAATTAAGATGCTGAAATTAAGTTTTAGCGTGTGCACGGGCAGTTTTCATTAAAGACATCATAAGAGTATTATTGATTTTTTTTCGATCAAGCATTTCAACTGTTATGTTACAAAGTTAATTCACAAAAAAATTTAGATGGGGACATTCGTATGAGAGACACATTTTCAATATTTACTTTTATAAGAAAAAGAGATGTCACATTAATTAAGGCAATTCAAGAGCAATAAGAAAAAAAAGTCGCATACACTTAAATGAAAAGAAGGGAGAAAATGCTTTGAAGGCTTAAATCGATTGATTACTGTATAAGGAATGGATTGCTTACCGTGAAGTCTGTCTTTAACTAAGGTTGGTCCCGCAGGACCCATCCATGGGAAGCCAGCAGATGTCGCGTAGGGCATAGGTGCCGGCCTATGAGCAGGCACTCGAATGACAGACCCATTGGGTGCCCTGTGAAGTGTATCGAAGGCTGTTATCATCCCGGGAACGGATGCCTTCATCTCGGCCAGCAAAGACGGCGGCAGACCGTTGGCCACTGCAGCGGCGCAAGAATTTGCAACGGCGGTCATCGCGTCCATTGCAGACATCTGTTGATGCTGATTAGTCCCGTGACCCTGCTCATCTGTTCCATCTTCGTATCCTTCTGATACGGGGGATGGTATGATAATGTTCCTTTTTTTCTCATCCCCCAACAACCTGGAGATACTGAAGGACAGTCGGGGTTTCGATACCAGTGGAGAATGTAAAGGGGTGGGCGAAGGGTTATTATTTGCATTATTATTATTATTATTATACAGATGATGACTATTAAGTGTAGGGGATGAAGATCCTCTGCCACTGTTGGCAGACCCTGCACGACTACTGCTAACTGTTTCGGCACTGTCAGCGTCATCCATATCTAATGTCACAAGTAATATCAGAAATGTCACAAAAAAATCAAGCAATTGTGCTCTTCTGTTGTAGAGAGTGCTTCCATGGTTTGCTTAAAAAATATTTTTCACCTAAAGTTGGTTGCATAGTAAATTTTTTTAAATAAATCACAAATCGAAACACTAGATTTTGTGGTGTACAAACATCACGTGCAATTTAGAAAGCAAGGTTCAATATTTCCATCATAGACGAGTCCGTTAGTTTTTAAGTCAACATTTTTCACAACGTTATTTTCTCTCGTCTTAGTCACAAATGATTTATATATCGACAACCTCGTCGTAAATAAGACGGCGAATCAAGTCGTTGAAAAAAGTTGCGAGACGCAATCACAAACGCATGATAACAGAAATCAAAGTTTGTTGTAAAGCCGGTACCCCCTAGATCAACTTCTCTCTCGCACGCAAATACTTTTCTGGTCGAAAGACAGGTTCTCAATGTCTATCGCCCGTAACGAGCCTGCAGCGACTTTCCTCTTTTTTTATTTCTTTATTTATTATCGCCCGCCTTCTTAGCTGCGTGTTAAGCGCTTTTAGAGTGGTTCGTATAGCCGCTATCTGTCAGACAAGGTGAGCTCATATAAACGAGTTTCAGTAAATAACAGTGTTGTTGTGAGGCTTTTCTTCACCCCCCCCCCTACACGTGGGTCGGACGAATAGTCGAATGGGCCAATGAGATGTTTGCTAGCCGATCGTAGCGCCCCTCTACGTTCCAGAGACATGCAATTACAGCATGCTTTGCTCCGCCTTCGCTTGTACGGACTCGAGCATAGGTTTTGAGTCTTCGACAATTGATTATGACAAAAGAGTTTTCGCTATTAGTGTTCCGATGGGCATTCGTTTCCATTTTTTTGTTTATTTTTATATTAGTGTATTTCGTTTTTCTTTCTCTCTTTTTCTTGGGTTTCGATTTCGTCGCCCTTTAGCTTCCCGCATTTTATATGTTTAACTCTTTTTTTTTAAATTTGCAGAATTTCATTGGACAAAAGCTTCACATTGTTTTAAAAAGAGCAGTTGGGAATTAACCGAAAAGGTATACATATATTTTGTTTTGATTTTTTTTTATGAAAAAAATAGATGAAAAATCCTTTTTTTTTTTAAATTTAAATTTTTGCTGAAAATATACATTTATGTCTTATTTCTACTTGCATCTAATAATGTTTACAAATTTATTTGTGTGAATAAATTGTGTGCCCTATAATTTAACTTTAAAAAAAAAAAATTCATGTAGAAGTATTTTATATACTAAACGTAAAGGTGTATGGTGGGATTAGGGGGTAAAAACTTTATGGGAAGTGAAAAAAAAAATTAACTTTATAAATAATTAGAAAAAGATGAATATTTTTGAGCTAAATACATCTTTTCATTTTTTTTAAAGATAGAGTAGAGAGATATATTCATTTAAATAATTTTATAAATTTTGCAATAAGTTAAATGAACATTTACTTTTAATAACGCTTCTAAGAATCGAACTATTATAGTAATACAAAAAATTCGTTTTGAATACAAATTAATGCTTTGGATAGCAATGTAAAAACTATTCGGAAAATAATTTAACTTTAAACACATGATTTTAAGTTCGAAACTTTACTCATTTCAATTGTCCATTAAATGAGTTAAAAGTACTGTAATGTATTCTAACGCAAAAGCTAATGAAAGAGCAATTGTATTGTAGGCATTATATGTGACAGACTTTTACGAATAGAAGAGGAAAAAAAGGGTAGTATCGAAACTTAAATTTCTATTAGATGTATTTCAAAGAAATTGTGAGATGGAGCATTAAAAGAAAAGAAAGAAAGAAAGAAAGATAATAAGATGAAATATGTTATTTGTAACCGAAAAAGAATTTGAAGTATACTATTTTATAGCAAATCATTTGCTTATAAACAAAAATAAGTTGATACTAATTTTACGCACACAATTTAATGTGTTTTATGTATAAATTTTCAAGTATGTTTTTTTTTAATATTTCATTTTTCTTCCAATTATAACTTGAATTTAAATTTGAGGGTTTTTAAAAGACTTACTCAACTTAATTGTTTAAAGTGAATTTTTTTCCCGCCGATGAAACATTTCTACTTCAAGTCGGAAAAATTAATTTTTCTAAGGAACTAATTAAAAACATTAAAAAAAAATTTGAGATTACAACTGTTATAAAATAACTTGTTCGTCAAAAAAAACAACCTTTTTTATCCCTTTTTTACTAGTTGTCTTTACTTTTACAAATTAGATCACAATAAAAATGTATTTCTGAATATTTTATTATTTATGATTTTATCAAATATTGAAAGAATTTATACTGTGATCAAAGTATGAAATTTCTAAAGGTGTTTTTTTATTCTTACTTTTTGTTATATTTCAGTAAACGCTAAAATCATCAGTTTTCTAGTTTATTTTTCCTTCATTAAAAGTATCATATAGTCATATAATGAATTTCTATCAAAATAAGAAATTAGTCATATTTTTAAGAAACTGTGCAATATGAATCTATTTTATTAGAATGAATCTTCATTAATAATTTTATTAGAATGAATCACACTCTCAGAACTTCCACAGCACTACAACGGAAGAACTTTGAGTCTTATGCATCAGGTCCTCTACACGGCAGAACTTTGGAGGCCACGACTCGGCAAAAATATCGCCGTCCCCGTGTTCGCGACCATCAGCTACCGTGGCCACTTTCTTTGGCTCATAGTCAGGATATTTGGTTAATATAAATTTCCTTATAATATACAAGCAAATAATGCTTGTTTAAAATTTCTCGTACAGTACTTTTATTTAAAACTTTGGAATGTAAATATTTGTGTTAAAGCATTTTATCAATATATATATATATATAATATCTGTAATGTGTGAGAGAGAATTCATACACATGATAATTTCAATACATAATATTTTCATTTAAACTTTTTTTTTATTCATGAGCCAGCTGTAAGGGTGCCCCCCCCCCCCTTCACGCACAATTCTTCTCTTTATTTCTTAAAAAAGTTTTTTATAATATCTCTTCTTTTCTTCTAGCTTTGATGCTCTGAAACTCTTTGTTTCTCTGACTTTAGGTTAGATTCAACTTCTGCCCTCTTCTCTCTCCCCTGAAAAATTACTTTTAAATTTCTTGGCAGTGGATAATAATGGTATTCTGGTATATTTTTTTTTAAAAAAAACTTGATCATTTTTTTTTATTGTATATTTCTAAGATTGTATAGCTTTAAAATATATTTACTTTTTTCCCTATTCAATTTTTCCTTCAAATTTAATGGTGTTCATCATGTATATTTCACTATTTCAGGGATAGGGGTGTGGAAAAGGATTAGTGTAGTGATAAAAAGAGGTGAATACAGTTCCCAGATTCCATCTATTGATTCACATTGAACAATATAGGAATCTCTATTAATACAGTTTTCAATTATTTCAATTAATAAAACCAGCTTAATGAAGAGTAAAACAACATTTAGTGAACGTATTTCAAAATCCCTGAAAGTATTGTAAATATTTTTGACTTTAATTTATTCTTCAATTAATTTAATTTTAATATGTTATTATTATAAGAAATATATTTCATTTTTGAATAATTTACTTTTTAAAAATAATTCAAAGTACTTTTAATCATAAATTCGCATCTAAATAAATTAAATTTAATTTTGTACAGCTGTTTGTAGCTAAATTTCATCTGGAAATGGATTTAACTTTTAGAATGAAAGTGCATTTGAAAATAGATTTCTTAGTTTTATTATAAATTAATTGAAAAAAATATGAATTCTTGCAATTGTATTTAAATCATATATTTAGATTTCGTTTCAACACATTGATTGTATAACTATGCCCGATTATATAATATCCTTCAACGGTTTTAAAAAACCGTAGCATACATTAAAATTCTTCAAATGTGGTTTGACTTTGCTTCTTATTTTTCGTTTTTAAAAAATA
The DNA here is from genome assembly GCA_019973975.1 of Trichonephila clavata. Taxonomy (NCBI): domain Eukaryota; kingdom Metazoa; phylum Arthropoda; class Arachnida; order Araneae; family Nephilidae; genus Trichonephila; species Trichonephila clavata. Next base: position 108,811 of record BMAO01035293.1, read on the forward strand.
CGATTTTTTCTCTAATTTTCAAACATAGCATTATAATTAAAAACTGTCTTTTATATATATCCTTTAACACACAGAGAAACAGGTGGATGATTAAATTTAGAAAATTGGCTTTTCAATATTTGAGAAATGAATAACATAAGAAATTTCTGTAGTAAATTCCTCCCATTTACTATTAAGTTTTGCATTCAAATGTGGGTTTAAAACGGTACATAATCATGAATTTTTCTTTGAATTTTTTAAAAGGATAAGGTTATTTCCACTTCAAAATTTTTGATAAAAAAAATTTTAGAATTGATCTACTGTCAAATGAAATCGCAATTAAGAACTTAACACATCAAGTCTTTTACATTAGGAATTATTTAAAAATATATTATTCGAACTACCAGGTATCTGACTTTCCGGGTTCTGTCAAGTTTTTTTTAACTCTTAATTTTAATTATTAGGGATTAAATTTTCAGTTTAATTAATTTCTATTTCTTCTATGTAATGTTGAGATTGCATGTTAAATTTTTGGAGTTAATAAAAATCAGTCTTTAGTTAAACTCGGTAATTATGAATATTTGTTTGGTTTTTCCTTTAACTGTTGAAAGCGTAATATACTCATAACTTATCAATCATTTTATTCTGCTCCATTTAACAAATATTTTTAACTGTCATGAAAAATATTGATGTTGAAATAAAACATGTATATGAAATATTTTATTCTTTATATTACTTTATTTCAAAAATGCTTTATTTAGAATGATTATGTCTAATATATTTATTTTGCATTAAGTATACTCATAAACATTCATCCTGATTTTAATTGATTTTTTTAATGTCACAGAAATAACTTCAGAATTGAAAATATATTTTAGGAGTCTCAAACTTTTCAATTTCAAAAGGGATAACATTTTATTTTTATACTAGCCGTTATCCTCCCACTTCGCTGGGTATTTCATGATGTTTTATAAATATATCTGTTTATATTCTGACAGACAAACGGACAAAAATTTTAAAAATTGGTTTTTTGTTATGAGTATCGTATATACTTTTAGTGCATTAAGTAAAAAGCTGCTAATTTGAAATTACAAACAGACACTTCAATTTTATTTATTTGTATAGATATAGATTGGGATTATAATAACTATTGTTTAAATGTGACTAAAAATGTAAATAAAAAAAAAGAAAGGATTAAAACTAACCGTAAAACTTATCAATTTTTTGTTTCTTGCATTGCTTTTTGCTTATGAAGCCTTGATTTATTATTTTTAAAAGTGCATCCGAAACAGCCGATGCTCTACTTAACTGAACAGTGAGATAACTATCATAAAAAAAAAATTATGGCACGTATCAGCGTATTATCATGTGCGCGTAACACTATTATGTCTCATGAAGAGCATCGGTCGCCAGTAACCAAAACAACGACTTCATTAGCTCAGCTTGGCGTTCAATTTGGCGTTCATCTTGGCATTCAGTTTCACGTTCACCCGTATAGTTTCCGTTCCCGTAAGAATACGGGAATAAAATATAGCCTATGTTACTCCCCGTTAATGTAGCTTTCCATTAGTGAAAGAATTTTTAAAATCGCACCAGCCGTTTCCGAGATTAGCCGGAACAAACAGACAGACAGACAGACAGACAGACAGACAAAAATTTTAAAAATTCGTTTTTTGTTATGAGTACCGTATATACTTTTAGTGCATTAAGTAAAAAGCTGCTAATTTGAAATTACAAACAGACACTTCAATTTTATTTATTTGTATAGATAGTATCCATGTTGTAGTTAAAAGAAATCTGTGATAATTTTTGCCTTTTGAAAGTTTAATTTCATAATTAAATAGGTGAAATATTGAATAAAAATCTAACATTGATTTGAATGGAAAATAGTTTTTGATGTTCATCAATGAGCTGACTGTTTAGATTGGAATTCAATCAACTTTTTAGCGCGTTTTTCACGTAGTGTAAAAAAAAGCGCTATTAGGACGCAAATTTCGTCTTCGTCCTGGTTCCATATTTTGTCGTACCTTTTTCTCAGCCAATAATTAACCGATTGACCTCGGGTTTTTGGCATTTGGTCGCATTTGTGCCCTAGATGAGCCGAATCATATTTAAATTTAATAATTAAATTAAAAATTTTTTTTTAATTAAATTTTTTTTTTTAAGTATAGTACTACTTTTTGTTAGTAAAAAGTTTATTAGTTGCATTACTGTTTATTGTTTATTAAAGTTTATTAGTTGCATTATTGTTGTGTTAAAGTTTATTACAGCATGTGAAAAACGCGCTAAAATTACTTGGCCATGCCAATGATTGATATCTTGTTTAATGATGCGTCTGCAAAAAAAATTTTCATATCTTCTGATTCTAAACATAAAACCAAAAATATCAATTAACTATAATGTCGGGCTAATTTTTCTATATTTTCCCCTATTATTTGCTGATTATAGGATGCATATTTTCAAGAATTGGTTTTTCCCGACATTCGGCAAATACGACCCGTAAATGTCTTTTACAAATGATGCAGGTAACCAATGATTAAATAACGGGATTACTGTTTTTCTTCACTCCAAAACAAAATTGAGAACTTTTTACAAAAAATGTTATTATTTGAATTTATCTGAGTAAACACTATTATATTGCAGTGTTTTACATCATTTTAAAACGGTTAATTGGAATAAAATGTTCGTAAATTTAGTTTAAAAATCGCATGTATTTAAATCTCTTGTGTTCTTATCTTGAAAAGTACCTACAAAAATTCCTGCTCAATTTTTTGACATATCTATTCTTAGTTGTTAAGTCTACAAGCATGAGGATGTTCAGATTTATAAATCATCAGTCTAATATAAGTTTTTAAAAGATTATTAATGAAAATTGGGATAAGTACTTTCCCTTTTTCAATGCTTGCATAGTTTCGAATGAAAATACCAAGTAATTTTTTTCTATATTAAACGATTCTATAAGACAAGGTTTCAGTGGCACACACAAGAGGGGTATCCCCGGATTCAGACCCCCCCCCCTAGACCTTGATTTTTTTCAGTCGATTATATTTCTACGATTTAATTAAATATTAGTTACTCCAATGCTAATTATTTATTCAATAAATTATTTTTTACTGTTTTTGTTCCCAAATATCAACAAAATCAAAAGAATATGTTGGGCGACCTATTGGGGTGCGATACCTGAATGATGGACTTCAACCCTAGACACCCTTTCCCCCCTGAAAAATTTCTGTATGCGCCACTGCAAGGTTTGATATGAAAAAATGCTGTCATCGTTTTTCATATTGTAGTATTTGAAAGATAAAAATCTATTTTATACACCGTTATTTTCCGTCTATAAATTTTGTGTTTTTAAATTTAAAAATCTAATGAATATTTAGAATTATGAAATGAGAATATTTATATAAGCACACAAAGGACTTATTGATCCATTGGAACCCCACTATTACCATCACAAATATTAGCTTCTCTCCTCCCCCTTTTAATGCTTCACCAAAAAGCAAAAACCAAACTTACAGGCACAATTTAGAAAACTTAAAAAATGAGCAATAGAAATTACAGCCTTTCTGTAACTTACTTGAAACTTAGGGGAGAAAAAAAAAAAAGATCTCGCCAAAAACAAATTTTCTTTCGAGAAGGAAAAAACAAAACATTTTACTCGTTAGTTCTTAACGCGTGTGAAGAGGAAATGGACTAAAGACAACTAGTAATTGACTTTTAGACCATTGCGCATACCAATTTTCTTTTCTTTTGTTGGTTTCACTGATTTCTTTTTCCTCTTCATGATGTTTCTAAGAGACAACCCTCTGAGTTAGCAAAGACATTTGATCCCAAAGTGATTTAGAAGAGATTTTAAGGGAATTATGTTGAATGAATACAAAAGCTTGATTCCTACTATTTGGCTACTTCTTTGGCGTCTCTTTTAATACTTTTTTTACTCCATCTATTTAAAGCCTCAATAAAAAACTTTTTACGTGAATGTATAGCTGTTTTGTCCTTTTAAACAAAATAATTCTTAAAAAATTTATTGGAAAAATATGTTTAGCCTTACTTTTATCATTGTTATTTATTAAACAAATTGTATTGTTTTTTTTTAAATTTTATTTTTTGTTAATTCTGTCATTGTGGAAACTTTTTAATTTAGTCATAATTTTTAAAGCCAACTGATCTCGTTTTGATTACGGAAATTCTCTAACGTAAAAGAAAATAGGTAACTTTTTAAATTGATAGTTAATGAGCAGTCTGTCTGTTATTTATCATTTAATTTTTAAAAAATGTAGTTAAAATATCATTATGTTTTAATAAAAGAAAGAACAAGAATACATATAATTAATAAGAAAATATATAGCCCTTCTCCCTATATATCACGTGCATTAAGCCTGCAATAAATTTTCAATATTTTGAGAAGTATATTTTAAAAAAAATTTTATAGCATTTTTTTTTTTTTCTTCTTGCTTATGTTTCTGAATTAGTCAAACAGATTTTCCGCTTTGTATCGAACAGAACTATTTTTAAACTTAATATTTAATGTTATAAGTGTGTTGTAATTTTATTTTTCGAGATAATAATTATTATGTACAATTTTTACTTAGTAATTTTACTAAATAAAAATCGATCGAACTAAATGTTCAGATAAACTTTGCTTCTTTATACTGTAAGCGAATATGATTACTGATTTCCTCAAGAAATCTATGCAATTATATTAAATAGAGTAGAAATAATCGTCACAGCATTCTCTCGAAAAGGCTCGATGTTAAACTTTTTATTTCTAATTTTAAATTCTTCTCTTTTTTTCGCTGTCGTTACTGTCGATTCCGATTCTGGGCTGGAGGAAAGTTATAAACTTAATTTCTATCTCACGGTTCCTTTCTTTCACACTTTAAGTTTTCGGTCCCATGACTTGACTGGAGGTGGCGTGTGAAGGGGCCTCGCCGGTGAGTGCCGTCGCTGGTCACAATTGAAAGTGATGGCAAGTTGCTGTCCGCCTTCTCTCCGATCGAATGAACTGAAAGATGCTCCCGAAAATGACGCTTAGGAACGAAGAACTGACACCTTTAGCGAAATAGACTTTTGTGGCAAATCGTAAACGCCTCAGAGACAAGTGGACTCATTGCTTGTGGGGATTTGTCTTTTGGTGTAAGAGAGAGAGAGTCATCATGTCAACTTCATCAGTGACGTTAATAGGAAAGAAAATATAAAAATAACTGACTAAAAATCCTTAATTTTAAATTAAAAAAAATTTTTTTTTTGGAAATAAAATAGTAAAAATTGGGAAATATAAAATCAATTATTATCAATAGCTTTAGAAAATACTATTGATTTTTGGGCAAAGTTTTTTTTTAAATTTATGTATATACATTACAATTTTGTTTCAAAAGATTCACATTATTTTCGAATATTTCTGTGTTTGTATTAATATATTCTGTTTGCTGAAAGATAATTGAATAGTTTATAAGTTATTTCATTTGCAGGTAGGATATTTGCATATCTTTTTTGAAGTTAAGCGTAATAATCTATACTGAATCAGAAAATTGCTTAAGAAAAAAATTGGAAGCATATGTTTATAGAATATAGAAACAATTCATTTTCCAGCAATAACAGAGTGAACTTTTGAACATGCATGGAACTGGTTGAGTCCTCGGAATATTTATATGTATAGCTTAAATTAATATTTGCTTAGTATTATTTATATTTCTATCAAAATCCTTATTACGAATATCTCCTTTCGAAAACGATAATTTCATTTCATTTAGTATAAAAGGATTAAAACCTCTATTTTGATAGAGTTGTATTTGTTATTCCTCATAAAAAGGATTAGCATTGAAATTTTGACAAATTTATTGGTGATTCCTAGTAAAATAATATCTTAATTGCTTACACGTGCCTTACTGAGCGGTTGAAATTTTATCCCTAAAATACTTGTCATTTCTCAAAATGATTCCTTCACTTGAACGAGTGAATATATTTTTTCCATTCCATTTCCCCCTGTATTTAAATTTAGAAAAGGGGATCTCTCTTCGTTTTTGGAACTTTAGTTGAGAGGATATTGGGTTCTCTCTTCTGATATTTTACATAAACAGAGTATTATATATAAATATATATGTATCAGGGAAGTGCAATAGTTATGGCTTGAAAGTCTCATTGTAGAAGCGGAGGAAGCAGGGTTATGGGAACGCGGGCCGCAACCTTTTAAAATGATTGCTTTCATTAGTTTTCTCTGGATCACAGAAAAAGTATAAATTGTAACATAAAAATCAATAAATATAACTTAAATTGATTAAAATTGTTGCTATTTTATTTGTTTATTGCGCTAATTTCATATAATCTATAGCTTCAAGCACATTTAGTTTAAGAAACAATTTAATGAGACAAATGTGTACCCAATCACACTTTTTTTACAATTTGTTTTTAAAATCTGGAGTCGGATTGCTAGTCAAAATTCTCCTCACAGCTTGCAAGTTTATGTCAGCCAACTTGCATCTATACTTACTTTTGTTGATCTTCGTGCAAGGAAATCTTTATTGTCAAGATATGTCGACTAAATAGTAAAAGAACAATTCCCCAGTAAATTTCTTCGTACATGGAAATTTTTTATCCGACAAAGATTTGTAAAAGTCAGTGCTATAGCATTAAATATTTTCTTCACACTATGAGTCAATGTGTTCAAGTTGTAGCACCTCAGGTGCTATATCAATATCAGTAGTAATGGAATATCAGAGAAAATTTAATTTAGACTCAGTTTTTGTAAAATCTCGAAATCTTGTGATCTCATTACAACCTGCAAGTTAATGCCATTAATCATTTCAAGCAAGAAAAATTTTACTCACAAATATAGAGACCAAATATACAGAACATTTTTTCTATATTTGGTTTTATGGCCTTCTTGGCTTGGCGCTATTTTCTCACTCCTGTATATGTATAAATATATAATATTATCAGGTTACTAAATTTAACGGAAATTCAATTCAATTACTTCTTAAAGCTAATAAAATCATATTATTAACTGGTAAAAAGAATATGGGCCTAAAAAATAATGAATAAAAAAAGAATTAAATTATTTCAAAACTTAAGTTTTTATCCTTTTCAAAATTAGGCATAATGTACAAAAGAGAACTGCTAAAGAAGATGTTTTGTGCTTAAAATTCACTAAATTTCTTTTAAGTGAATTTTTACTTGAAACGGTTCTTTTTCAATTGTTGTAATCCTAACAGTGTGTCCACGATAGCCAACTCGTGTCCGGCATTATTTTTGTTGAGTAAAGTGATCGAGTACAAGTGTTATTAAGGACCTGCTATATAATTGGGGCGATGCACGTTAAAGCTATCGAGGCTAAAATCGCCACATAGACATTGTAGGAAGTCTGAAAAGTGTGATGTCAGCTCAGGTGATGTCCTTATTACTTGACAGAGGTTCAAACTTGCAAGGTCCATCCCAATAGCTCTCGTGTTGTTTTGAAGTGTATAATAAATAATCAACTTTTTAAAATCCTTTATGTGTATCAGTTTTTATCAATTTAAAAGTTTAGAAAAGATTTTTTATATATTTTAACACACACTCACAAGTTTTTCAATTGTATATCCAAAAGAGATAGTTTATTATGTGTTACAATGTGTATCAATGCAGTAAATTTAGTTTTTTTTAATCCAAATTTACCACATTGATAAAATATATTGCTGGTAGATTATATTTTGGCCAATGATTGGTGGTCAGTGGCGCACACAACGGGGGTGTCCTGGGGGTCCAGACACCCCCAAAGCCATCGAGTTTTTTTCGATTGATGATAATCCTATATATATGTAACGTAAAATTTAATTAAGTACTAGTAATTAACAATTTATTTTATTAATTAATGCTAATTATTAACTCGATTTATTTTTTACTGTTTTTTATGAACAAAATTAGAAGAATCAATTGGTGTTGCCTTCAGGTATAATACGAGTTGAGGGACTTTTGAACATAGACTCCCCCCCCCCTTGAAATTTTTTTGTGAGAGCTACTGTTGGGGGTAGAATAAAAAAGTTTTCATTTTATGTCGTATTATAAGACAGTGCTGGGAGAGCTCTTTTCTCTTACACCTTTTCAAAAAAATATCATGTACGAATAAAGTTTTTGAAAAAAATAAAGCAAAATAAAAAATAGTAGTTAAATAAAATTATAAATAATCTGTAATATATAGCACAGTTATAAATAATCTGTGCTATTGTGCTACATTAGAAGTATTTTGTTTGAAATATAAGAATATTTAAGGAATATCATTCCTTTCAAAACTAACGCAGGAGAAACTGAAGAATATATGTATTTTTTCTTAAAGTCACAAGTGAGTTTTAGAAACTTAAATACGATATTTAAATTTAAGACAGCTGAGAAAGAAAAAAAGTTTTGGTTCCTTTAAGACAATGCAACTGCTTTAAAATTGATTATAGTAGCATTTAAATAATAATAGAAGACAAACAAAATTGTGATACGATGCAATACAATTATTTTGTTTGAAACTTGATGGAAAATCGTCTGTCAGGTTTAATTGTGAAACTTGATTACATTTAAATTACTTAAAAATATATACAAGTATTCTAACTAGATAGTTACACTAAACCATGAAAAGTATCATTATCTCAAGTAGTTTTGTCCCCCTAGATTTACTTGTACATAGATACAATTAAAATTCAAAAAATTTTACAAACAGTATAAACTTTCATTCGTTTCACTTAATTTAGAAAATAAAAAACAATGGAAAATGATGCAATGACTGAATGAAAATGCTCTGATTATAAAAATACTTAGAAAACTAATTTTGCAAAAATATTTCGACTTTTATACTAAATACCAAACACGCACTCAAGTAACAGATATCACCATTCCCAGTTGCAACAGCTTCAATGCATTTCGTTAAAATTACCTTTATCATCCTAACACTCGTGTAAACAATGATTATATTTGCTCACGCTACCTATCGCCTTTTCGCATGGTCCAAGTCCGCTTGTCGTCCCTCAAGTGTTGATGACGACGTTAAAAAGCCGTGACATTTTAAGTGACCTATTAGCCAGCAATCGAATGCTTTTGACAGCTGCTGGTCTTGTCTCGCTTGGATTCAACAGCGACGGATTTCGCTTCAGAACTGAAGACGATTGAAGTTGATGGTTAGACCAAAATGCCACCACCAAAGATTGCTGCAGCTGATAGTGTCTAGCAGAGGTTTCCGATCCAGACGGAGTCATTGAAGCGCACTGGGTAGGGAGGGGGCTCTCATACTGTTGTTAGATCATACTATCACTATCGATTGGGTGCAAGTTTATTTTTTATCTCTTGCGCAAAAATATTTATAAATCAACGATGTCTTAATAAAATGTCCACTTGAGGTCTCAAGTTACGCTTTTAAATATTTTTATTGAATTATATTGACTGTTCTTCACAATTGTAGTCTTCTGCGTGTGTAATTGAATGACAAATATCTTTTGTATTAGATTTATTTCCTTATTTAAGTTGATAAACTGCGTCTTAATTGCGATATAAATCAATAGCAAATAATTTTTGTAGGTGAAAGTTTTTTTTTAAAGGTCAAAATTCTTTAAAAATTCTCTTACAAAAACTTCAATTCTTATACTCTTAAAGATTTTTCTGCGTTTTTGTAATGCTGCTAAAATTTTTTTATATATAAAAATCAAAGAGTTTTTTTTAAAAAACAATTTACACTTTATGATTTCACGAAGTGGTTACTTTAAAACTTAAATGTTAATAAACCACCTCAAAAAATAATTCAATAAAGCATTTCACTTTTAGAAAAAACTAAAATTAAATATACATACATTCAATTCAATATTAACTTCGTATTTTTCTCTTTTTCCTTCCCCTTCCTTCTTTTTTCGGTAGAAAATAATTTACAATCTATAAAGTTATGAAGTTTAAATACTAGTTCTATATCTCTATGAATTTGAATACAGCTTAAAATAGAAAATTACGACCTTTGTGATGGCAGCTTCTATTGTTCAATAATGAGATTATCCTAGCTATTTAACTTCGAATACTAGTTAAAACTGGAAATCAAATTTCTTGTGCCTTATCTCCCCTCATAATTTGTAGAAATGATAGTATTCCTGTCTACCGCATTGAAAAAGAAAGATCTTAAGCGTTATTTTATCTCATTGAGTTATATTTTAAGAAATTCAAATAGAAAAATGTACATTCAACCATTCTGGGAAATATGCATATCAAACATATTTTGTGTTTGGTTGCAATATAAATGTTGCAAAGTTTTCTGCTAGATTCATCGGCATTTTGATATTTGGTAAAAAAAAATGTATTTAAACAGATTTATTATCAATACATGTCTATTCTTAAAGATTACAGTTTATACCAAAGACAAAACATAATTTTGAAAATTGTTTTCTTATTTTACTTGTTATTGTTACAACTCCAATACAATGATTTTTTTTTATAATTCTTAATGTACCGTATACAGTTGTGTATTTAACGTTTCTATATACATCGCTTTTGTTTAAATTTTCCGCTGGAGGGGAAGGTTGAGATCCCATCAAGTACGCTTAATCCTACCTTAGCCAGTGACAGCCTTAGAAAACATAATAGCTTTGTGCATTTTGGACAACTGACTTTTTTATGTTTATTTACTAATATTTTGATTTATTGTTCTCGGTTGTCGATTCAATAGTTTTTCCTTTCTAAATTTTGTAGGGTTATATATATATATATATATGAGAGAGAGAGAGAGAGAGATCTGGACAACAGAAATGCAATTTAAAAAAAATGTTAAAAAGAAAAAAACACCATTCCTTTCATTTGTTTCCAGTAAAATAAATAATAACTTTCTAAGTATAGTCTTTAAAAATTTTTTGAGAAAAGATGGAATCAAAAAATTTATAAATATAATGCACATTTTTAAAGATCTTTAGGGAATGCTTAAATTATTAATCCGTATTATGCTTTTTTATATAAAATTCCAAACCACCAATGATTTTATTATTAATATTCATGACATTTTATTTTGTATAACTCTTTAAAGGGAACTCCATAAAATTTGACATGTTTTTCCAAGATTGCGCTTCAAAAAAAAATTTGACAATTAATATTAACGAAATAAACTGAAAATAAGATGTGTATAACCTTTTAAAAGGCATGATCTAAAAACGAGTAAACAACTTCTCAAATGCAAATTTGATGTATCAAGAGAAAAAAAATCTGCTTTTTAAATGGAATAAAAGATGATTAACTTTTTCTTTAACGCGAGTCTTCATATCTGAAAAACATCGAATAGATTTATCTCAGATTTATTGAGCATAATTAGGAAATTACTGAAACTAATGACGGATTCAAAAGAGCTGTAGTTTGTTACTCAAAACCCTTGGTAATGATGGCAGTTATACCTTGACGAGTGCTTTTTTTCTCTTTCTCCCCCTTCTTTTTGTTCCATCGTTCACTAGAAGATACACCGAACGCTTTTAAAACAAATGCTTTGTTCCAAATAGGATGAGCAAGAACACAGCAGTCACGCTGTAGAGATTTCCCCCCTTTTTTCAGAAAGAAAAAAATTAAAAAGAACTGGTAATCAATGATAGCATCTTCTTCAATGCTGGCAAGTGATCAGATTGCAGAGTTGTGGGTAGATTGCGAAACTGAGAAAAGAACAATGAAATGTAGAAATGTATAAAATCTGAAAATAAATCTGTTGGACTTCCCCCTTGTGCTAAAGCTTAAAAAAGAAATCATAATGTAAAATTTTTTTTAAAAGGGCTAGATTTTTTTAAGTAACATTTGAGAACAAATAAATGGTCCTACCAAATATTTGTCTTAAAACATAAATTACCTCTATCGATCATAAAATGGCAATGTTGTGTACCAATCCAACAAAATCTTCCCTCTACAAACCGAACCCTTAAGAACAAGTCTTGATCAGAATCGGTAATTAAAAAGAAGAATGAAGGGAAAAAAAGATTTTGTCTTACGCTCAAAAGTAATTGAATACAGAAGTAATAATTAACAATAAACTAACGGTGTTATTAAATATTTGATACCATCACATAATGTGACCTCTTAATAATTTAAACAAAGAAGAAATAAACACGTTCTCGTCATTATATAAGAACGTTTATACAAATCAAGAAATTCCCACAAATTTAAATTATCTGAAATACTGTGTAAGGATACTTTGTGTCAAAATTGAAATAGTTTGTATACTAACATTATACAGTGTAATTATTTTTTCTTTGTTTCAAAATTAAATAAGAATTATTAAATAAAAACAATGTATTATGTATCAAAAATACCGTAACTAATTTAAATTTGAGAAAAGTGGAGTGTCAATTATGGAATTAAATAAATGATATTTTTTTATTAAATCTTTTCTGCAAACGTAATAAGGAAATAGTTCGACAATAAATTGATTCCATTGATCACGAAAAAAAAATCCATTTGTTTTAAGAATGGATTTAATGAGAGGTATTGAAAATTTGTAATTGAAAATATGATTGTAATGTTAATTACAAAGATTTTTTTTTTTATCAAAGCTCTACGCTAGAAAGCTTTTAGAAAGCATTGTTTAATTAATATAACGGTATTTTTTTTTCTGACACAATTTGCTTTTGCTTTTTATTGACTTCGAAAAAAATCTATGATACACTTCTAATATATCATAAAATTAAACTAATATATCTTTAATGAAACAATTTTTCACCAACTTCTTCGTGCTGTTTCAATTTTTAGCCTTCTATAAGCCTTTTAATAATATTTAGTTTTAGAGAACGGCAAAATGTCATTTTTTCACTTAAATAAAATTTGATTTTTTTTTTACGAAGATGTATGTAGTTTATTTTATTACCTCAAAAGTCTTTTTTTCCCATCACATATATGTAATGCTAAGAGTTTTATTTAAATAGTATTTAAATTTTCCTTACATTTGATGTACTTAAATATATGATCAATATATTATCTTTTTTTTTTGTTTAGCTATTTGCTCGCGTTTTTGCTCTTTTTCTTTCTGTTACAGATAAGCGACTGATGTCAGAATATTTTTATTCGAAAAAGTCCAGAATGATATAATTCAAAACCATTGGAGAGGAACAAAGATATTTTTTTAGATATTTTTTTTAAAAATTCGTAGTAGTTATATTTTTTGGCAACAATTTGTTCACGTTACATTTAAAAGATAGTTTATGTATTAGTCTCTCATTTATATCTGATTTTAACTATTAGCAAAAATGCTCTAAAATATATATATAATATGAAAGGTGAGAGACTGGTAAAAACAAATCAAGAAATCATTATGCAATTAATCAGTATGCAAGTCGAAATAATTTTTAATAATAGTTCCACACAAAGAAAAACAGATAAAAAATACCTTGCTGTTGTTATTGTTGCTTATGCCACCTGTTTGATGTAGTCAGATCGAGGTCCGCGAAATTCATCATGGTAACGGGCTAGATCTACGCCTGTCGTTAGCCTACGATTTGAGCCCCATGAAGGAGACAGTACGATTAAAAAAAATACCTTACATATAACATGTATTAGTACACCAAGTGGCGCACACACAAGGGTAATTAAAGGATATTTAGGTCTTTAAGTGTTTCAGAAATGGAACTTATCTCCAAAAATTTTAAATAAAAGTATCCAGTGCGCACACACACAAAGGGGGATCCTTGAGTCCGGACTCCCCCCCCCCCACCAAACCCTTGATTTCTTTTCTCAATTGATAAAATCCTAGGTATATAGTACGCAAAATTTAATTAAGTGTTTGTTATAAAAATTAATTTTATTAATTAATGATAATTATTTATTCAATAACGAATTTTTTACTGTTCTTTATTCCGGAAAAACGACAAAATCAAAAAAATATGTTGGGTGGCGTATTGGAGCATGATACGTGAATAGTGGACTTCCGACCCTGCTGCTCCCTACCCCCCTTGAAAAATTTCTGTGTGCACTACTGAGTACACCAGTTACAGCGAAGAGAGGTGTTTACGTTTCTAAAATTAATTGAAATGTGCTTTGTCAAACTGTACTTATACAGCATAACTTTCAGTCTTCATTTCCTAGAACTACTTTAAAAAAAAAAATTAGATTTCACTTCTATATACTTCTGAAAATTAGGTTCTTTTGGTTGCACCTTGCAATAATTTCATATTTTTAATTCCTTAATAGATTTTGTTTCTCTGGTTAAAATTTAACATTAATCGTTTGTGTTGGATTCTATTGTTACAGACACACAAAATTTTTGTTTCTTATTATAGGTTGTGTATGTGTATTTCTCCATCTTAAAAAATAACACATCGTGTAATAAATAAATCTGATAGTTGTACATTTTGATAACGGATAACGAATGTTGAATGGAAGGTTGGTAAATCTTTAAAAAGTGCAAAATATGAATTTTGTTGAATAAAACGCAAACCATGCTTTCTCTTACAACAAGAGGTTTTAACAGGATGAAGCCTAGAGAAAATAAAAGGTGGGCAACAATGTTGAAAAAACAAATAATAAGAGAAAGAAAACGAAGAAAAAGAATGCTGTTGAAAGCGCAATACATTTATGAAGCTCGTATATTATTTACTGAAGTTGTGGGCTTGGGAGAAAGACTTTCGTGCGCGGTATGTATGGCTCGTCTTCAAAATCCACGCGCTGTCTACGAGACCTTACTATCTATTGGCCTTTCTCAAAAAGGTAGCAACAACAAAAAATGCACATCGTAGCTTCTGTCCATCAAAGGAAGTCTGGAGACGAGCGAGGAGCAAGGTAAACTCCTTTCAGCTGTTTGGGGGACTGCCGATCCATCAGCAAAGTACCCGTCACGTAGGACATGCTGCTGCAATGGACACTGGTCAGGACCGACACCAAATTTAGAATTTAACTTTGGAATGCATCTTGGAGTTTGTTTCGACATTCATTTGACTCATTCCTAGCTTTATTAAAATCTGCTGAATTTTTAAGTATTATAATGATACGAATATTCAGCTATTTAAAATTCATTAATAATTCATGAGAATAAAAATAAAACGTTAGATATCCTCGTAACACCTTTTTCTTCTTTTATTAAACTTTGAGTAACATAGATATTCTAACACATTGTTTTTAGAACTGCTATATACTTAAATTTGTTTCACGCAGTGAATTATTTTTGTGTGTATTGATTTTAATTATTTAAAAATACCCCCCCTCCCCCAAAAGGGAATTATAATAGAATCACAATCTTTTCTTAAAATTATCCCGCCCCCCCCCCAAACCTTTCTTCCTTATTTTAGCGCACTGTCAAAAGGATCTAAAACTCTTAAATGTATTTTGTCTTAAAATGAGAATTAAAAATTAGCATACTACTCTTACTCTTTTTAATTACGATTTCCATTTTTTCTTTTATATTTAAAAAAAAATAATTTTGCAACTGTTGCCACTACATTGAACATTATATATAAGTCTTATCTTTAACCGATGACACACACAGTTCTACTTCAAAGGAACATGCTCAGAATGGGATTTATGTTTCGTACGCTATGTTACTTAATACAATTGAACGAAACCGAGCAGTGGAGCATACGAGGGGGGGGGGGGGGTCACGGGTTCGGACCATGCATAGCCCTTGATTATTTTCGATTGATTATAATCCTATGGATATATCATGTAAAATTTAGTTTAGTATTTGTTATTAATAATGTTAATTTCTTAAACTTTAATTGATTTTTAATTCTAAATTATTTTTAATTTATTGTGTTAATTATTGCAAATGATTTATTGAATCATTTATTGTTGACTGTTTTTGTGCTCTCCACCATCAGTGAAATGAGATGAATTTGTTTACGGTGTATTGGGGGTAGGATACGAGAAGGGTGGACTTTCAACCCGTGACCCTCTCCCTTTGAAAAATTCTTGTCTACGCCATTGAATCGGAGCGTTATTATTATTTTAAATTTTATTGCGCTTCTTAAAATACTCACAGAACCATATTTAAGTAGTTAATATTTAGTACAAAAAAGTTACCCTTGAAGGTAGAACAGAAATGTATTTTCAATACTAACACCATATCACTAACAAAACTTTCGTTTGAATAGTGTTGTTCTGTTTCTATTTATGAATATATATATATATGTATATAGGTCTGAAACATCTAAATAGAGCATCTGTATTACTAAATAAGGTATTTTTTATAAGCGTAGCATGGATACAAACGTTGATTTATGCAACAATATTTTTAAGCAAATTTCATTTTAAATTTCCTCATGATATAATGGTAATTAATAAGAACATTAAGCAATATCCATTCAATCAGATTTACACTAAAAAAGTTAGTTTCACATTCTGTAGTATGATATATGTTCTGAATTACATACACAGAATAAAAGATCTTTACAGCCAGAGGGTTTTTTTAATTTTTATTTCCAGTATATGAAATATGTTTATTTATATAATTTATTGAATATTGAATAAATATGACCTAATTAAAGAACACATTAAGGATATAATTGCAACCTTAATTAATAAGACGAATTCCCGTGATTCATCTTGTTAAAACTCGAATAGAGCCGCAGAAGTAATCCGAAGTCATGAATTAATTATTCTCAGTCATTCGATCCATCATTATTTGCAAAAGATTATGTTTTATTGCCCTCTATTTGGACACTCATTGAATTTCTGATGAATTATGGGATATCATTGCTGATAGTCATTTTTTTTCTTTCTCTTTCTTACTAGACAGTTCTTGCAGACTTCATTTTCGATTAATACTTAGATTTTAGATTAGGTGCTATTTGTGGTCATTTTAAAAAGTGCTTCATCATCGCAACTTTTTTTTTTTTGAAAAAGTTTTAGCTTAAAAAATTGCATTTATTCATGAATTGCTTTTCCCAAAGTTTTAGAAGGTTTTCATGAAATGTATAAAATAGATTCTGGGCGATAAATGTAAACATACCGGTATGTTTTTATCAAGCAAAAGCAAAGAACTGATAAGTTACAAATAATTATATTCAATTATTAATAAAGGGTTTTATGACTTATTTGGAAAATCTAAATAATATTTGAAATTTTCGTTTGGTGTAAATAATAAACCTTAACCACACCAAAAGTTTTTTTTCTATTTTATTTTATTTTCTTAAGTTTAAGAAGATTGATAGTAATTACATCATAATTTTTTTTTTAAATGCGATACATCCTATATTTTCGTTACATCGAAGAAATACAAATTTCCTATTATATATATATTCAGTATCTAAAAATATGATTTTTTTTTGTCATAATACAATATCCAACGAGGAATCAGTTTTCAAAATAAGTGATATACAAAAACTGAAATGATGGGAAACTGAAATATCTAAGTTTCCAAATCCAGTGAATATTTTCCCAAATAAAATTGAAAAAAAACTTTATAATGAGTAAAAAAAAAAAATGTAAAACTGGGGTAATACATTTATCATTTCAATAAATTTTCTCACTTGAAAAATCCTTTATTTACAAGGAAATAGGAAGAGAAAGGAAAATTGAAACACGATTAGAAATTTACTTTCTGAAATGGGGGGGGGGGGTTAAAATATATTTCTAGTTTCAATTTGTGAAGCTCAAAGTTTTTAACGGTGAATTTAAAAAAAAAATCTCTGAGATGGTACTAGAAATATATTGAAGTATTTACTAAGTGCTAGATATTTCTTGATTATTAATTTTCTTCAGGAACATTTAAGTAATCTGATACACACACAAATTGGCATGCCAAAAATATACACAATTTGAAACATTGCTTGGCACGGAATGCAAGTATAACAAATAATGAAGTAATGTGGTTTGTTTTTGTTATAAAATTTAATAGTGTAATGAAGCCACATGGATAAAAATGCCCGATTGTATGTATAAAATGTGTTAGTTTTAAAGAAAGATTAAAATGTTGGGCTTGTCTGATGCTTTTTAATAAAACTTAATAAACAATTTGCTTCTTAATAAAACTAGTCATGTAAATCGTAGTCTTTGCTATGAAAATCGCCTTTTTATACGTTTCTATTTTTCTCTTTTGCATTCGTATTTAATAACATTTATTCCATGGAGATATCCCATGATAGAAAAGTAGAAATATTTTATTGACCACTTTCAAAACATAGTTTACGTTTATTACATTTAAAAACTCGAATGTCTTTTAAATGTACTTTTTTTTAAATATGATCTCAGAATTGTTGTAAGATAATATATTGATTATTTTACACATATATATATTATTCACAAGATTTCTTTTTACAACTCTAAAAATGTATTCTATTGATAAATAAATAAATATATATATATATATATATATATATATACATTTAATTCTGGTGAAAAATACTTTTCAATGAATTGGTAGTGTATATGAAGATAATTACAATACACAAACAATATATCTTTTTCTATTGTCAGCGTACATTTTTATGCATCATGTTGAACGATAGCACTCATAATGGATGTTCTACAGAGTTTGATTGAACTTTTCTTTTTAAATCAGATGTGCAACTTTATTGTCCGGTGATGGAGTCCATCCGATTTTATTCGTAATTGAGTTCTTAAAAGAGATTTGTCAAATTTATCATGTTACGATCGCTGATCTTTCTTCGAATGTTCAATCCTTGGCGACCTATCTTAGTCTTGTACTAATGGAAGGATTACTAATGCATTTTTATTGCAGAATTCTGATACGATCTTTCTTTTTCATTCAAGTCTATAACGTTATGACAACCCTTTAGCTCAGCGCTTCTCAAACTTTCAATATTTGCAACCCAATTTTCAATAATTTTCATCGCGCCCCCCTACATACAATGACAATGTATTGAATTCAGTAATAATGTACTTTGACCCTAAAGATACAGTAAGACTTTTGTTATAAATCGTACATATTATCAAGATAAGTGTTAAATTTTGTATATGACAAGTAGTAACTGACGAGTATAAAATTTGTTCTTAACTAAGTATTGATGAATTATTTATGAACTACATTGTGAAGGACTGGTACATTTTTTAGTATAATATATCAGTGTAAGTATGTATTTTATTTTTTATTATGTCAGAATATATTGCCTTTTGATTTCTTTCAATCAATTAATATTTTTTAAAATCTTTTATTTTCGATATGCTCGCACCCCCCTGGAAGAATTATTACGCTCTCTAGGGGGTATACCCAACAGTTTGAGAAACGCTGCTTTAACTACACCGTATGCATTTCAGCATCTTGGAAATTAATTAATCAATTTAATCAAAAATTCATATTTATTTTATTTGCAATGAAGGAAATGCAATTTTTCTAAAAGCTTTTTTTTTTTCATTTTTTTTGTCAAACTTACGAAAAAGTCAACCATAAAGTCCATCATTTCAAAAAAATTTCTTAAATGCAGTTTTAGACAAGCAATTTTATACCATAGCTTTGAAACATTTAATATATTTTGAAGTAACCAAATCATTGAATAAAAGGGTGAAATGTACTCCTAAAATATTTCTAAACATGGCCTTGGTCACCAAATGAATGGTTTTACTATTATCTGAATCTTCTAATCTATCATAAGACTGGGGTGTATTTAGGGATTGAGGGGCAGTGGAGAACACAAAAATTTTTCAAGGGAGGGGGGAGGGTCGAGAGTTGAAAGTCTACCCTTCTCGTATCATACCTCAATACACCGCCAAACCTATTCTTTTTATTTTGTCTATTTTGGGAACAAAAAACAGTAAAAAATAAATTCTTGAATTAATAATTAGCACTAATTAATAAGGATTATCATCAATCAAAAAATCAAGGGCTATGGGTAGGGAGGTCTGGACCCTTTCCTTCCTCTTGTGTGAGCCTCTGGCTTGGGGAAATTAAATATTCTGTAATGTAACTTGCTCAAGTTTCTTCAATCAGTCATGAAGGAACATGTGGAGTTATTAAATAAACTGGTCTATGCATAATGAATCATAAGTGCGAAATTTTAACATGTTTTGGATTTAATAAATGCATTTGTAAAACAAAAATAACCTATTTTAATCTTTTTTAGGTATTGACTTTTTATTATAAACGTTAGCAAATATCTTATTCCGTTTTTCTTTTCCGTTCCGAAGCATTTTTCCTAGTTTTTTTATCTAATAGTTAAAAACTTCATTATCTGAAATATTTTTGTCTTTTCTAGTGTCGATATATGAATGTTAGTATTTTGAAAAAAAGAATTATTATTCATTTATTCATTTTGAAAAATAAAATAAAAATACAAAGTGAAATTTACATTCATGCTACCTAAACTCTTAACTCGTTTTTATACAATCTAATTTAATTATTAGGTTTTGGAATTATATATGTTAAATTTTACTTATACGCTATTATGAGTTTACTTATATATGTAATGTTTAATTAATAGTTATTTTATTTCTTATATATTTGAATAATATTTTTGTTAATTTTTAGTAGATAAGCAATTCACATTTTTGAAAAATATGTATTTACTTATTGATGCATGGAATTCAACAGTACGAAAATGAATACCTAAATAAGCATGTATTTATATTACCATAGTGCAAACCAAACCAAGTTAAAGAACTATTGACACCAGGGACGTCTTTGAGGCCGTAGACCCAGAGAAGATTTTTTATGGCCCTGGGCCCTATCTTAGATCTTTAAAAGTACACAGTATATAGCCTGCATTGTCAGATCAAACAAATAAATGTGCACGACTTACAATCTCACAAATCGGCTAGACCGATGGCCGCATTTCAGCTAAATGAGTTAGTTGAATGATTTTTTAAGATATTAGGCCTAGACAACGGCCATCACATGATGATCACACTTTTGCCTGTTGACATGCAATTTAAAATTCCTTGTTTTTCGGAGAATATGTAAGCGAATAATATTTGACTATAAAAATTATTCGGATCATGATCTTACTAAGACAGAGTCGAGAAAGAAACAAGGCTCCCAACGAGGGTGAGGCCCCGGGCCCAGTTGGCCTATGCCTTAAGACGTCTCTGATTGACACTAAAAATTTTATTCTCAATTTCGGTTACACACTAGATTCGTCGCATCTAATTCTATTTCTCCTTAATATTTCGGATGTTAAACATATGTTTAATGCGTCTATTTTTATAAAAAAAGAATTCTAATATAATATTCTATGATTTGAAAGTAATAGAATCAGACCTAGAAATAAAGATATTTGACAAAGGGGCTGTGCAACCTAATCAAAAAGCTCTACGCTGATGGATCCCCTACGTCGTAGATGGACAAGCATTTTGACATAAAAAGTCGAGGGAATATTCCATATAAAAGGGACAGAGGTGGCTTGCTTTATTTTACAGTTTTATTTTTCTGTGTTTTGGGCAGCATGCACGTCCTCCCTTCAGCTTAAAAAGCCCCGCAATCTTCCTAAAACGGCATTAAACCTTGTTTTTGAAGTCCAGACGGGACCTGCATTGGATGAAATGGCTCGCTTTATTGTTTTATTGGATGACGACCGCTGCTCGAGGTTATCAAAAGAAGAGTGCACAAATAAGAACGTTTTAGAGACGATAGCGATATTTATTTATTTACTGATTTTTTTCGATGTTTCTTCGAGATCGAAAAAGCCCTGCCATTTGCAAATGAGATCTAACGGTGGGAGTCTGCCGGGGAGGGTCAAACTATCCCCTTTTTCTCCTGCCCACCCTCGTTTTTTGGGGGCTCTTTTTTTTAGTAGGCACATGAGTAAAATTCTCTCAGATTCATAAATCTTAAATCGACTCGGACAGAGAAAACCTGGAGTTTCCGACCAAAATAATAGTTTTAAAGCATTTATGCACTTAAGGAATTCTTTTTTCCCTCTGCAATAATTGATTCCTCAGGGCAGAGATGGAAATATATTTCATGCAAAAGCGAGCATTTGAGGATTTCTATTGGATGCAAATAAAAGTTGCGATGTTTTATTTGCGATTTGAAAATATCTCTTACCATCTTCCACTTTCTGTTTTACATATTCAAAATTGCTGAAACTAAACAAGAAATAAAATACTATAAGATAAATACTCGGTTGTAAGTTTAAGGAGAAACGGTTTCTTAATGAAACTATAGTTTCATATAAGAAATAAGTAAATTTCGTATAAGTGCTTAACAACTTTAACTTAATTAAAATGAATTATTTTCCTGTAAAATAATCAAATTGTTGGAAAGGACTAAGAAAATTGACCATTTCTAAATTGGGATGTAATATAATTTAAAAAAAAAAAAGAAAACTAAATATTTTCAGCAACCATTGTTCTTGAAAAAAGTTTCTATTTAGAAATAAAAAAAAGGAAATTTAAATTATATGAAAAATAGTTGGACCAATTACAAAGCTAAAAATTAAATTTACGCGTATTTTAAAATGTTTATATTTTAGCATTAAAAGTATTTTGAACTAATCAGTTTATCAATATACATGTATGCTTACTTTTCAGCTACTAATTATCATTTATTTTGCTTATATTTAATATTTTCGGCTTACTTTTTTCATTAACTCATTATTATTTATTTACTTTAAATAACATTAATTTTTCATTATTCAATTTCACATTTTGTAAGACGTTAAGAGGGAAATCTTTCCACATTCAATGAAAAATAATTACTCTCAATTTCCTCAAACTTTATAATATGCTACTATTTGAGTTAAATTACGATTTTTTTGTGTTAAATCATGATATAAATGCATAGAATTATCTAAGCAGTGCAAAAATTTGTCACAAAAATTTTAAAAATTATATATAATAAGCATTAATGTGTGTGTGTGTGAAAATAAATCATAGGAGAATTATCCTTGTTTGCAAAACTGTTCTTAAATGTTTCTCTTTTTAGATATAATTTACAATAATTGTATATTTGTGCGAATAAATTTAAGACTGACAGTTTAAAAATACAGTCCAGATAAAGATTTAAAAATAATTTAATTGGAACGACTGACTGAATTTCTTAATAAGAAATTATATGTATTCCTCTTAAGTATACTTTAACCACATTGTTTTGACCTGTTTTGTCATAATCATTTTCTAACATAGGCGTTCTATGTCTGTTACATAAGATAATCAATTTAATTTATTGAAGATGAAATTGAAAACGTGGACATATCGACAATCGATTTAAAAGCGGCGTAAATTGGTTATCATTTGTTCATCTCTTGAGGATATCCATTACAGCATACTTTTATTGTCAATGATTTCTCCCAGTTGCTTTTTACTTCTGTTCTACGAATATTGCTAAGTCATTTGTAATAGATAATTCAAAAAGGCAGCCTCGGATGATCTGACAATCTATTTGAAAGCAGCAAATTGCTTCTCGTCTCATCAGATCTCTTATAAAAATCGCCCATAAAAATGGAAGTCCACCCATCAGTGACAGCTATCATAGTTTGAAACAGCGCGCATGATTCCAGTTAATAACCTAAAAGATCCGCTTTCAGTGGGGATGTTTTGAATGCTCCGCACAACAATCTTATTTCGTTTTGTGTAATAGCAATTATTTGACAGCTTTGTCTAATCTATACGCTGTAGCATGAGAAGTCCCTAATTATCCTATATTAGCCGAATCGTTCTGTGTCTTTATCAGTTGTAGAGGAACTGCTATCTTTGCTATAATTATAGAACCATGAGATATTAGCCCGCGGCGAACATTCGTTAGTTTCCACCCGAAACGGCATGAAAAAAGAAATTGTTCCCCTCCCCACCTGAGCAAGACTTACGTTGAGTCAGTTCTTGCTATAAATCAAAGAAAAAAACCATACGGCCGTCTATAGTCACGAAATAAGATTTCGCTGAGCTGCTGCCTTGCATAAGTGAACAGGTATTTCTCCACCAATCAAGTAGGACCGAAGATGATTTCTCTTTGGCCCATTGGATGCTCTCTGCTCTGGAGTTACTTGAATTAAATAAAGACTATGGGAGAAATGACTCTTAATTATGGTGTTCAGCCTAAATGGTCAAATGAATGACATCGGGAAGTGCTTCACCTCCCTAATTGTCATACTTACGCACTATTAAACGGAGCATGGAGGAAAAATCTAGTTAGCGGCATGTTGACGTGGAAGGGATAATTGCATGTAAATTTAAAAGCAAATTCAAATTAATTGAATTCCCCAGGCAGTTTTGAGTTCGATCTCATTCCGAATCCAGGACAAACGTTTCATTAAGCATCGTTATGTGAATTTTCATTAAATGTTCGTAATAAACACTCGACGTTGTGTGTGATCATTAGACTCAATTTGTTTGACCTTGTATGGATTCATTTGCGTAGTTTAAAAAAACAATACTCATTTCGATCTAACTAATAATGCTGTTTTTAAAATTTAACATCTCAACCAAATATTTTAATGTCGTTTCTTTCTTTGTCAAACACCGCGATAATGGGTGGTAATGGGAAAAGTTTATACTTAGAGAGTTAAGAAAAGCGGCAACTGAATAAGTACACAGTTCTCTAACGTATAATCTTTAAATCAAAAATGAGATTTGTTTTGATTCAAGAAGTAAAATACACACAATACGATTTTTCTTAAAAAAATCCATAAGGGATCAATTTTATATGAAATAAATGTAATGAACTCGCACACAAAAGTAATTTAAACTTATATTTCTGAAACACAAAATTGAAATTAATACAAAAAATAAATCGCACATACACATGAAGTTTGTATTCTCGTTTTGCTAAGAGAAGTTAAAATACACGCCATGCTAATTGTTCTTTTATTCCTTTTTTGTATAACGGTATTATGAAAGGAGACCCATCTCACACACACACACATATCATCAGCAGACAGTAGCGCACACAAGCATTTCTGAAGGGGAGAGTCCACGGTCGAAAGTCCGCCAACTCGTATCATACCTCAAGACAACACCAATTGATTCTTCTGATTTTGTCGATTTTGTTAACAAAAAACAGTAAAAAGTAAGTTATTGAATTAATAATTATTATTAATTAATAAAATAAATTGTTAATTACAAGTACTTAATTAAATTGTACGTTATATATATAGGATTATCATCAATCGAAAAAAAAACTCAAGGGCTTTGGGAGGGGTGTCCAGACCCCCAGGACACCCCCCTTGTGCGCGCCACTGTCAGCAGATACTAAGTGATTAGGCATTGTTAAGTTCCATAAATTTAAACAAAATTACAAACTGTGTATAGTTATTATATTAGAAACTGATTAACTTCACTATACGTGTCTTGAGAAAGTAGTTTCTTAGACAAAAATGCACAAAAATAAGTGCATTTTTATACGATTATTAAGGCAGTGATGTTCCCTTTACCAAATTCTTTTGGTATACATATGTGAAGGGAATCAAGACCTTGGTTACATTATCAAAATTTTATTCTTAGCTGAGCATATTAAACTATGGATTAACATTGGCGTAGTAAGCATCTCTTGTTGTTTTGCTTTACATGTGGTTCCCAGACTTCCTTTGCCCATGGACCTCTTTTAAGGCCAAAAATTTGGCTAGAGAACCCTCAAGTGAAATATCACGTTCAATAAATTACAGAAAAATTACAAATTTAACTTTATGTGAGTCCTGAATGGTATATATAAATATTGACATTAATATAAATCAAACAAAACATTGTGGGATACTTGAAAATGTATTTATTCATATTATAACTCTTGTTTTAAAATTTAAAGACACATATCACCCCCCCCCCATCAAATGGGGGAATCTGATAGGATGATATAAGAGTATCTTCGGATCCAAGTTATATTGGATCCTGTTGTAGTGACCCATGTTCTGATAGCAAGATTGCTTTCCATCTAAGCTTCCGTATTTTCGACTCCTACAGTTTTAACTGTAGGATTTTTCCAAGTTCTTAAAAAATTATGATCTTCTCATGTTTTCAATTTTTATTTTTTGGTTTCAATGCGGCATTGTTCTTTCTGCCTATTTTAGACAAGTTATTGCGTGTAGCTGCAAAGATTCCGTTTCTATTAAAATCTGCATAGACTGTCACCCCATAATCGGTCCAACTTCCACCGTGCGAAGCTCGTTATTATTTGCGTTTCATATACCTATCTATATTATTTTACTATAAAACTTTTATTTATCACTCTAAATTTTTTAAAACTTAAAAATCATTACTGATTTACACTCTATAGAAAAGAAAAAAAGTGCTCCAAGAAGGAGTTGCCCGATTGTTATGAAATTTCGTATGTTAAGACATTTGTACCAAACATGCAAATGATTAAAATTTGGTGTCCAATGAATGAATAGCGGGAGCTTCTGCACATAGGGAACTGCGAACTCAGCAGGTGTCTATAAGGAGCAATTTTCAATCTGATGATCCAAATTTCTGTTGCATTGCGATTTAGAATACCTTTAAATGACTGAAAAAATGCCTCACCGCAAGATTCGAGCTCATTACGAGTAACTTTCAGAGTTTGAAAGAGGTCGTATCATTGGATTGAAAGAGGCAAGTTGGGTAAATCGGAGAATCACTCGTCATATGAGTCAAAGCGATGCAGCCATTAGAAGATGTTGGCAAGAATGGGTGGACCATGGCAGATTTCAGCGTCGTGATGGTAGCGGTCGACCTAGGGCCACAGCAGATCGGGAGGACAGATTGATTGTCAGATAAGCTGTCACAGCACCTGATTTATCGTTATCAACTTTCAGTCATGGGAACAGCACAAGTCCACCCTGACCGTTCATAGACGGCTGATAGAACAAAATTTACGCTGTTACTGACCTCTATGACACCTGCCACTCCCGCCTGCACACTGTCGAGGCAGATTACAGAGGTGCTTGGCTCAATCAGGTTGGAATCATGCTGACTGGGGACGTATAGTGTTTAGTGACGAATCCCGCTTCCAACTGT
Source organism: Trichonephila clavata (assembly GCA_019973975.1). Lineage (NCBI taxonomy): Eukaryota > Metazoa > Arthropoda > Arachnida > Araneae > Nephilidae > Trichonephila > Trichonephila clavata. Next base: position 135,553 of record BMAO01035293.1, read on the forward strand.
GTCCCGACGATCATCGAAGTGTCTGAAGACGCCCAGGGCAGTGTGCTGATCCTGTTTCCCTACTGCACACCGCCCAGGCCCTCAGGTCTGGGGTGCCATTTCTCTTAACAGCCGAACCCCTTTGGTCATCATTAGAAGCACCCTTACAGCTCAATGTTACGTCGACGACATTCTGAGAACAGTTTTGTTACCGGTTCTTTTGCAGTACCTTGGCCTTGTTTTTCTGCAAGATAATGCCAGACCACATACAGCATGTGTTGCTATGAACTGTCTTACAGCTTGTCAAACACTTCCTTGGCCTGCCATATCACCAAATCTCTCTCCAATTGTGCATGGCTGGGATATGATGGGAAGGCGACTGCATCTACCAAGGAATGTTGTTGACCTGGCCCGACAATTGGAGCAAATTTGGCGAGAAATACCGCAAGAGATCATCTGGGTGCTTAATTACTCTATGCTACGTCGTGTAGAAGTGTGCATTCAGGCTAGAGGTGCAGCAACCCCTTATTGAGCTCATTACTTTGTAACTGTTACTCTAAAATAAATCATTCAATTTTTCTGAAATTTTAATCATTTTCTATTATGTACATAATCTTTCTACCCAACAATTTTTACTTAATAGGACAAATCGTTCTTGTGCGTCGTTTTTGCTTTTCTTTTTTAATTTGAGTGTATTTTAATTTTTATAATAATGAAAATGAGTCACAAATATTTTGCTTTATATCAAACTTTTTGCAGTCCTTCTAATGTTATCCACGTACCCACAAATTAATTTTAATTACCACGGACCCCTCAGCAGTAATAAGGTTCCACAGGGGTTCATAGGAACTACTTTGGGAAACTATGCTGTACAAGAATGGTAAAGAGAGGCTTTAGAAGCCCTTAACAAAATAATAATAACAATATCAAAATCTTGTTATTATTGGAATACAAACCATTATATGGTGGTTTATGACACTAATTTGAAGATTGTAGGACCATTTTCGTACTGTCAGGCTAAGGTTGTGGAAGAAATTAGAAATAGAGAAATAGGAACAATCTAGTGAATAATACTACTGTAACATGTTTATACAATGCAAATATGTCTTTTTTTAAATTATACTATTCTGATTTAGACATTGCATTCTGTATAGGTGTGATTCCTTTTAGATAAATTTCAATCTTTTAAGGAATAGGAATATGACGGTCGTTGCAAACAGTTTAGTTAGATCTTGATTCCATATTAATTTTTATGAAAAAGTTTATACAATTGTTGGAATATTTTGTTTAATTTTAATTGGATTATCTGAGCAAATCAATCTTAAATACGTTTGATAGGGTCTACGTAATTTTTTCACTGTCTTGCCCTTTGGGATGAATGAGTGACGGTAGCCCTCAATGCTTTCGTCTGTGAAGGATATGGAAGGATGGCCACTAAAAGGATTTTTCTTTAAAACTTGTGTCTTTCCACCACGAGTGATTTTTTTTTATTCCCTCACTTCCATATGCTTTATTTAACATCTAAGGAATCTCAAAAGGTGATTTCCATTGCAAAACACAAAATTTAATATTTTCAGGCTGATCATAGTACGGAATTTGAAAATCCAAAAGTACAAAAAAATCTGATGTATTCCATGAGAATGATCAAATAAACAACTGATTTTATCTTCCTTTATGAATGATACCATGGTTACAAAAAATAATTTTGTCTGTGCGATCACTTTGCGTTGCCATCCATCCAATAGTTCCGGGAACTCTTTGACTCTGCCTGGTATTAGGTAAATATTGTTTAAAAAATATTACTTTTGGTCGTGAGTACAAATAAAAAATTGCAAGCTAAAAGTTTATAAAAGATGTGAAGCCTTGCTATAACTGATTAGTTTAAGTCAAAAATTGTCTCGCATACGATGAACTAAAAACATTTAGTTAATCAACTTACATATCAGCTTGGAAGATATGATCAAAGCAAACTACCGCAATTTAGTTAAATAATAATTAAAACTTGAAGACATTATAAGTAGGGCATCTAAGACCGCAAACACAGAAAAGGAAAAAATAATTAGAAAAGAAAACATTATGAAGGAAAAGGGGAAATTATCAAAATATTTTTTTTACGAATTCTAAGCGTATTCCAGATTAAAACTCACTTCAGTTATTTATAACAGTGTAGATCAGCGGTACCCAATCTGCGGCCCACCGGACCCTTCTGAGTGGCCCGGCCATGGCCCATTGCATTAACAATTTCAATTATTTTTGAACAATGCATTAAAAATTGAGCGAGAAATTTTATCAATCTAGCAATCAAGTGTATAAATTTTTCTATTGATGTTGTGCTGGTACGAATTGCAAGTAACTTTTTTTTTCTTTTTGTGATTGTAACGGTTAGTGATAACAAATAACAGGGGAGTAGTGACCATTTTGAAGCCCAGTGGCTGAGTGGTAGTGCATCGCGCTTCCACACCACAGGTTCGAGTTTCAAACTTCGGGCTGGGCATGGTCGACTCAGCCTTTCATCCCTTCAGTGGGTCGATAAATGAGCAACAAGCTTGCTTGAGACCTTAACACTAGGGATTTCGCATCAGACTCACCACCTGATCGGAACATCTGCTCATGCACCTCAAGGCTCAAGGTAACGTATACTGATATGGGCACAGTAGGCCTAGGCCCTCATGGGCTGTTGCATCACTGAGTTAAGTTAAGCGACCATTTTATGGGTAACACAAAACATAACTATCCTCATGTGTGTGTGTGTGTCTTCCAAGCGAAAAATACAAGATGATTGGTATCTTGACTATTTCTTAGAGAAAAATCAACATAAATCAGCAATTTGTGTCTGATTTTCGTGAAAATCTTATATTTAGAAATATATATTTTGATTGTCCCTATACCACTAAGCACAAATCTTTTAATGGCTCTTTTTTTCGGACGATTATATATATAAATTGGCTCTCTTAAAAAAATCTTTGGTTCAGCAAAAAAATATTTTATCGATGGTAATGTCACAAAATGCCGGGATGACCAAAACATCCTATAAAATTTGTTATGTAATATCCATTGATAAACATATGGAATTGTTAAGGATAAATATATGAAATGACACAGAAATTGTTTGAGTGTTTCTTAAACGCTTCCGATGTACTCTTTGATAAATTCAGTTATTTGTTCAGATACTTTTTTTAGTTAAACCAAAAAGTATTTGAATAAATTTGAAACAAAAATATACAAGCAAATCTGAACACATTTTAAACAAGTTCAGTAAAAACTCTTCATACTACCATCCTGCGCTTGATAAATTAATATATGAAGTAAAATTAAATGAGGCTTTATCGAAAGAAAAAATCAAATTGTGTCAAGGTACAATGGCAGCTTTGTTTTCATGACAGTAGAATGCAAACAAGGGGCTTGGGATCGTTGATGAAAGGAAATCGGAATTATCCCAAAAGTGGGTAAAAAATGAGCCCCCCCCCTTTTTTTTAGATTGGTAAAGTTTAATAGTTTCAAAATAAAATCCAAATTATGAATTTAAATATTTTGATGAATTTTCCGCATTTTAAATGTCTTTGCCCTTATAGCCTCCCTTCCCACCCCCATTAATCCTCACTTTGCGGCCCGCTTGAAATAGTTGTCGTAGGTATGTGGAACGGCGAAGAAAAAAGGTTGAGTACTCCTGGTGTAGATTCAGCATAGGAAGAAGTTCGATTTGCATCCCTTTCTCTAGCTCGTAGCTTTTTATCTCCCAGTTACCTCTAACAGCGTCATTATATACCTAATCATGTCATACAATTAGGAAGGAGTAAAAATTCAATATTTTATAATCAAATTTAAAATCTTAAAGTTTTTTTTTTTTTTTCCCCTCTAAATTTAACATACTGCATTTTTTATCCAAAATGATAAATCGCAATGATTTGCACACATTTGCCTCCAATACTGATTAAGATTTATAGTTGAATAGATTAAAATCCAATCTGCTGGAAAGCCAATCTTCGTGTTGTATTAAGTCCGGCACATTCTATACTTTGACTACCACTGTGTCGTCTTGGACTAATGATCAGGAGCAAAGTACTATTGAAAAACACTGTCTTATTTCCATAAACAAGTTAACGTTCAAGGGCTTCATTATAAGCTCTATGATTAGTATTTTGATAAATTTTTGCCTTGGTTTTCACTCCTTTCTAGGATCTCTGAAACGCCTTCTAGCTAACACCCTACCAAACCATTACGGAAACCGGATGATGAGTTCTCTGCTAATAATTTTTCTTCTCTTTGGATTCTTGAGCAATCCTTCTCGTAGTTGAAACATTTTTCAATATCAAACATTCGTCTGTGACCGTTGTGAGTGTGCTGCAGTAACAGTGCTTTTGCTTTAAGGTACCTCTGGAGCTTTAATTACTTTGTAAGAAATTAATCAATTATTTTTTCGATAATTTCTAGGTCGTTCTTTATACGCAAATTGCTCTTTTTGACACGTTCACCTGTTTAGCAAGAAGAATATTTGTTCTTTAGATAACGATTTTGACGAGTTCTTACCCTGACTGTTTTGGTAAGAGCTGACGTTCTTACCAAGCAGCGTACGACCGCATCTATTACTGTCGGCAATGCTGGTAATCTCTAAACATCTCTAATTAGTTCGATAAATGAACAACATTTTAATGTTTAAAGGTTTAAGAGCCTTAAAATCTCCGATATACTCTTTTTTTTTTTTTTTTGACGTACAGAAATATCTGTTTCCCGCTTCTGTTCTAAGTGTGTTAACGCTCTGGCTGATACAGAACAACATGCATGAAAGACAACTATTATCTGAAAAATATTGCAGACAATCTCTATGGACAAAATTTAACATCGTCTGCTTCGTTTGAGTCACAGCAGATGTTGTCAAATTTTTGTATTGAATCTTAAAGCACGACTTGGGGGCAAATATATAGTTCATATACGTTATTAGATATTCACTTAAAAAATTTGGTAAAAGAGCCTGAAAGAAATAAATGCCATCAATAATAAATGATAATAGATAAAACAAAATAACTGAAATTTTACAAATTAAGAGCGAATTTTTTAATAACCATATATACATAGGGGGACTTGTCGTGTCTGCAAAAGGTTTAACTGACAAAATGCAACCCATTAGAAACAAACATAACTGACATAAAATGAGCCTATAGATCGTATCTTTACCTTCAATGGCAATCAAATTTAGCTAGAACTAAAACTGTTTAGTTCATCTCTCACATTTTCTTGGAAAATTTTGCACATATATAGAATTCAAAATCAAGAATTAAGAATGGTTAACCCTCCTACTGACTAAAATTGCTCAAGAAGTTATATAACATGAAATTAAACTCTTATTGTACCTATATATAGCTCCATTCTCAAATAACTCTACAGAAGAAAATTATTTCAAGTGCTTTTCAAATAGTGACGTAAGTTGTTTACTACTGCTTATCTAAAAAAGAAAGTAAGATGTGGAATTTGATTGCAAAATTTTTGTTTTACAAGCTTGAACAGCCCGTTATTGCATTCATCAAAAAAGCATTTTGTCATATCTTTACACGAAATAAAGACATCAAACACATGAAAAGCAAAATGGTCTTGGGAATCACGATTTTTGAATCCGGCGCACGATTTATAAATCATATAAACTTAACGTGTTTTGACTATCCAGAGATCCCGGGTCATTTCCACTTCTTCATTTGTCAATTAAAAGTGAAGGAAAGTTTGTTAGAGATATCATTGTTTTATAAAAATTTCATGTTACTTTGAATGTACAAAAGATATTCTCATCTTTGATTGGACTAAAAAATTAATTCTTCTACACCATCTAATTACTTAACTCTTATTCGTAAATTGACTGTATGAAAACCGTGTTATTTTTTACTGTCACGGGGGTATGATCACACACATTCAAACTAGTAGTTACATATGAAACATTAACCTGTAAACGATTGAAATCGGTATGTATTGGATGGTCCAAAGCTGTGAATTATTTACTAATGTAAAAAAGGAACTGTTTTTTTTACCTCAATTCGTTCGAAATTTGCCATGTCGAATGAAATTGCGATCTTTATTGAAATTACGTGACAGAAAGAGAGGGAAAATAAAATTACTACTTTAAGGAAATGATTCTTAACAATGTTTATATTCATTTCCGTAACGTAAGTAAGAAGATATAATTTGGAATATTTCCTATTAACAACTATTCAAACCTGAAACATTTGTGGATATGATTGTAACATAAAGAAGTAGTAATACATATCGTCTGACAAAATAATTGTTTGATTGTTTATTTTCTGAAAATGACTACGAGTATTTGGAGCTTGCTAAAGTTCATATAAAATATTTTACAATAGAAATCAGTTAACTTAAAGGAGGAATGTAACTATAGGTTGTTATCGCCTATGTTAAAAATACTTTATATTAAAAATCGATTAATTTTAAGTGATATTTTGCCTATAACTGTTGTCTACATTAAAAAATATTTTATGTAAAAAATTATTTAATTTTACGTGGGATTATAACTAATATCACAGCTTTCAGTTATTTTGTTTTGAATTTTACTCAATAAATATTAAATATAAATTAATAAAGTACAACTTTCAGATTAATGATGTGAATGTTCGGAATCTGTAAATAAGTAGCCTCTACAGTCTTTGATTTAAAACTAGCTATTCTGATTTCTCTAAAGAGCTAATTACCGACACATTGTTTTATTATGTATCAAATCAAAGTTTAAATTATTTTTAAAACTTATAGAATAATTTTTTAGAACTGAAATGAGTTTTTTTATTTTGAAAATACTATGTGTGTACTGATTATTTCACTAAATATTTTGCAGTTTTTCTTAAATAGTTCTAAGAAAAAAGCTGAGTAATGTATTGAACATAGTTTAAATCAGAACTTAATAAGAATTAGCAGGGAGAAACTTAATAAGAGTTTTACTAACAAAGTTTTATTTATATCGTCTTTAGAATAAAAAATAAATATTTTCAGGAGGGAAGTATTCCTCTCTTCAACTCTTGCTCAAAATTTGGTATACTGATATACTCCCCCCGCGCAAAGTAGGAAAAAAAATTGAAGCTTTTAATCTTCTGCTCTTTATTCTCAAGATTCCATTAGTTAATTATTTTAAATGTCCCGTGTAAAGTTTAACAACTATATCTTGATATTCAAGTAGATAATGTAAATAAAGCGCAATTAAACCAGCTATATCAAGTATAGAAATTAAGAGAAATTTTTATGTAATTATATTTAAATACTAGTATATTTTTCGTTAACTGAACGAAAGGACTTTTAACCCATGACTGAGAAATTCTAGATTGTACTCATTTTAATCTGGGTTAGTACATCAAATTATTTCCAATTCTAGAGTCTTGAGATTAAAAAAAAAAATACTAGTAGTTATCGAAAATTTGGAATCAAACGTGCGAGGATTTTTTATCTGAAAGCGGTATCAGCTCTTTTTTGTTGACTTAAGCAAAAAAGTTAAATATTAATTAGTTTTATTGGCGTACGGTTGTGGCCGCGATGGCCTAGTGCAGGTGTGGGCAGACTTTTCCAGGGTACAGGCTACTTCTAATTTTTTCAAGGTGTAGTGGTCGACCAAGTGGCGTAGGTATAGTGAGCTAAAAAAAAGTATACAATGCAGTCGGGCCTCCATTTTACAAATTTCTCTATTTAGCATACTTTTTCCTAGAACCAAGAACATTTCATGATTTTATTCCTAAATAACCTCCAAATAATGAAGTGCATTTTCTATTCAACGAAATTTTCTCTTATGATTCGATTTTTTTTCCCTCCGTATTTTTTAAAATATATTTATTCGCATCTAAGCCACACTTTCCCCCCCAATGTTAATGCTACTGAAAATCGGGTGGCGCTTAAAATCGAAGAAAAAAAAATTGTTGGATGGGGTACTTATAACAGTTACAGCTTCATGCATGTATTTAAAAGTTTATAATACTGATTTCATTTCTAATTATTCACTTGTTATTAGTTTTCCTTTTATATTTATTTTAATTTCGTAAAATTGGATACCGATAAACCATTTTAAACTATTTTTCAATTTTTACAAAATCTTGTTGAGAATTTGGAGCGCAGCTTAGAATAGATGGCGGCTTAGATTCGAATAAATACAGTATTACTAGACCTTCGTATGATGGAATGATTATTAGGTCTTAGTGAAGGGGTCACCCCAAAATGTCTTGGTGGTCCACCGGTTGATCACGATCGACTTAATGGCCACCCCGGGCCTAGTGGAACGAATTCGTGGCTGGCGTGTCACGAGTTCGAGCCCTAGTTCCCCTGAAGACCCCCAGTGAAGAGGGGCTGATGCACGTTAATCTTTCGAGGCTCAAACTCCTCCTATCAGCGTGGGGAGACAGTTTAAAGAGGGAGTTCCTGGTCAAGTGTAGTCGTCACTTGACCGAAGTTTAAAATTACAAAGTCCGTCGCCAATAGCCCTTGAGTTGCTTTATTGGGTAACAATGATAAAACACCCACTTATACCTTCTAGGCGCAACGATCATAATTGGCTAAGTTGCACCAAGCATATGTTAACTTAAAGAGGGAAACGGGTATCTGTGACCTCCAAGCAAAACTCAGTAAATGGGGGGATAGTAATGAAAAGGGGAAATGAATTTAAAAGAGGAAGGTCAAAAATAGAGGAGTTTCCAGGGCCGCTAAAGACCCGTATAAATGGGATGATGGACGTAAATACACTCAAGAGCCAAAACATTATGACCACCCCTACATTTTGCAATGAACTCACCTGGATGACGTGGAAGGCACGTGATCAGGTGGAAGTGGTATTTAACTGCTGCTGGAGAGTCCGAAGAATCTCATTCTTTCCCTTACTTCTGTGTGTGATGGGAAAGGCTGCGGATCTAAGCGACTTTGATAGAGGGCAGATTGTAATGGCTCGAAGGCTCGGAACAAGTATTTCCGGTACTGCACGACTCGTGGGTTGTTCGCGATCTACAGTGGTTAGTACTTATGCAAAGTGGATGAATGACGGTGAAACCAGCAGTAGATGACATGGTATTGAACGTCCACACGCTATCAAAGAAAAAGGTCGTCGGAGACTGTCTCGCATGGTGAAGCAAAACCGGAGCCAGACGGCCGTGTTAGGATATGCCGTCTTCCAGGCGAACAGTTGCTCCCTCAATGTACAGTGGTTCATACACAGGCCGGTGGTGGCGGTATTATGCTTTGGGGGACGTTCTCCTGGGTGTCTCTGGGACCCGTGGCTGTGGTAGAGCAGACCATGAATGCTACAGGGTATCTGAGCATCATTGCGGACCAGTTGCACCCTTTCATGGCCTCTGTTTTTTCAGCTGGAAATGGAATGTTCCAACAGGACAACGAGCGCCCCTTGTCACAAGGCTAAAATTGCATTGGAGGAGTTCCAGGAACATGATGCTGAATTCCAGTTAATGTCCTGGCTACCTAACTCACCGGATCTCAATCCGATAGAACACATTTGGGATGTCATGGGACGGCAGCTCAGAGTTCAAAGACCACCAATTTGCAATATCTCGGATTCGCGTGACCGTTGCTTAAACATCTGGTACAATCTATCTCCGACCATCTACCAAGGACTTGTGGCATCCATGCCAAGGCGGGTTGAAGCTCTGCTGCGTGCCAAAGGTAGGCCAACTCGTTATTGACAGGTGGTCACATTTTTTTGTGCTCTAGAGTGTATATTGACGTTCAAAGTCTTCACGTTGGCATGGTGTGGAAGTTTGGAGAGTGGGGTGTCGCCTAAATGTCGTCTTCGCCACTTGATTATGACCCTTCAATCAATCGAAAGCAAAGAAATACCGCAAGGTATCGGAGGCGCGTCGACTCTATTTACCAAAGACAGCAAACTCATGAGAAGGTACCTAAGAGACGAAGGAAATTTTACACTCTGTGCTTACCTAATGTGGTTATGCCCTTAAGAAGGAAAAGAGTCGAAGATAAATATATGGTAATATGCGTGTAATTTTTTTCTTACTTTCTTTCTTTTCTTTCACTTAGTGTGTAATTTTTTTCTTCATATATATCGTCGTGCCAAAATATTATGGTCACCTTTACATTTTTCAATGAACTCGTCTAAATAACGTGGAAGCCACGTGATTAAGAAAGAATTACATTTAACTGCTGCTGGAGCAGGTAAACTATCATTCTTGTACTTACTTTTGCGAGCGAGGGGAAAGGCGGCTGGTCAAAGCGAATTTAAAAGAGGGCAGATTTTAAAGGCTCTAATTCTCAGAAACGAGTATTTGAAACATCATGACTGATATGTTGTTCGAGTTCCGCTATTTTTAAAATTTATGCCAAGTGGATAAATAACGGTCAACCTGAAATAGACACCTAGCTGTTGGACGTTTATGCGTCATTAAAGACAAAAGACGTGGGAAATTGTCCCGCTTGTTGAAGCAAAATCGGCGCCAGATACTGGCTGAGCAGAGTCCCACTCGTGGGCCTCTGTTGACCAAGCGTCATTGCCAACCACTCTTACAATGGGGTCAGAAACTGAAATTTGACCACAAATAAGTGGAAAAGTTTCCTGGTTGGATGAATCACGATTTTTTCCCCTCATCCATCATGTGGATGACCGTGTCAGGGTGCTTCGTCTTTCACAGTCGAACAGTTGCTCCCTCCTAACATAGACTGGTGACGGCGATGTTATGCTTTGGAAAACATTCTCATGGGTGACACTGGGAACCTTAGTTTTGGTAGAAGGGAGCATGAAAGTTGTAGACTATATCTGAGAATAATTGTGGATCTGTTACACCCGTATATGGCAAGAACTTGTGGTATCCATACCAAGGCGAGTTGCAGCTGTCTTGCAGGCAAAAAGTGATCCAACGTGTTATTGAGTAGGTTTTCATAATATTTTGGATCTTCGGTGTATATACTTTTTAATGTCTACAAATAGAAATTTTGTAGAAGGTTTATTTTTCGTGAGGTTTTCTCTTAAAACTAACGTAGGGTAATATTCTTTTAAAGTTTTACTAAGAGTTTAACTAGTGAAAAATTAGTATTTTAAGGTATAAAAGTGAGGGAAGGAAAGAGGTAAAAAAAAAGAAGGTGGGAATAGTAGCTCATAGTTGATAAGTTAGTGATTAGCAGTGCGGAGATATTCTCTTCCAGTTTGAGAATTAGATTTATCCATTAGTCAGTAATTCCTTTCATAAATTCAGGCACTTAACAGCTTTGAAAGTGAATTCCATTTTGGAAAATTCTCAAGACAAATGTTATTGAACATGAGATTCGAGACATTCATCTCAGTTCAATAACATTTGTCAGTGAAGCTTCTATCATTTTGTGAGAGCTGCAATTCTGAGTGTCTGCAATTATTTCAGAGTGAGTGCTTTATTAACGTCGCACTATATGGAAAATGAAGAATATTGACCATGTAATTTTGAGGTGACGAAGATGACACCTGAACTGGCGTACCTCCTCCAAATTTCTACAACACGCCAACGAGATGACTTTGAGCTCGACAAATTTAACGTGCATCATTCCCTCTACACGGTGGGTCTTCAGTGGCCCCTGGGCTAGAGATCGTAATTCTCCGACCACGAGCCCGTAGCCATAATCACTAGGCTTCCACAATAAGGCAAGTATTTCACATACTTGAATTTTGATAATTTAAGTATTAATTGATCTTCCTTGTAACGATTGATTAGGGACACTATTTTAATGAAATCATTTACTTGATTGTTTGTATATTTAGGGTTATTTCCTAGTGTTTTGTGTCATGGTGACTACTCCTATTGTAGGGTCACGTGGAGTAACTATACTCGAGTACGGGGACCTTGGAATTTGCTTATTAGTCTTTGGTCTTTAGTTTTACAATATGACTATGGGATTTCAATGGACAAGAACTGAAATTCTCCTAATGATTAATTCTTAGAATACTGTTTCAAAACCAATTCTTCCCCCCCCCCCAACTCTTTCTCAAAAGTATAGAAATATAAGAGAGGCCGAGTTTATATTAATATATTTTCTATATGTTTGTGGGTGTGTTGCACACAAATATTTTCAAGAGTTCCTATGTCAGAGTTAGAATTCAAAAATTGCTTTATTGATATATTACAGAATAAACAGAGATTTTATGGCAAAGTCGTAAATACTAAATCACAAGCTTGTAAAAAAAATAAGACTTTCATTATGAAGTTCCAATTAAAACAGCGGTTCAAATATTACAAGGCGGTGCTGTTTAAAAACCAAATGTTTAAAAAAGTTTTACTGATGCCACTAAATTTTCTGGAAGGAGAAACTTTTTAAACAGTGTAACCACCTGCATCCCATAACTGCTTAGTAGTAAAGCTTTGTTTGAATGTCAAAAGCTGCTTACAATTTCGCTTTGAGACAGGAAAAGATGAATTATGAAGATAAAAACTCTATTGAGAATTCACAGATCGTTGCCGGCATCTTAACTACTCTCTTTTTCTCTGTAATGATTCTTTAAACCATAATATTTAAAATTTGAAAAAAAAGGAAGGATAGATATAGAAAGAAAAAAAAGCAATGTAACCTTACCTCGATATTTTTTTGTCTTTAAAGAATGGAATTAATTTCCCATTTTCTATGCTTTAAAACAGTCAAATCTTTTATTTCAAACATTGTTTTATTATTTAAACGCATCTCACGAATAAGTAATAAATGCTTATAATTTCTTCTGACTCGAATGATACATAACATCTAATTCATTGTTCAATTACTATTATAGAGAGTTTGAATGCAGCCATTCTTCCTTCTAAATTTACAGCACATGACATGCATCGGGAAGATTGAGGTAACAAAAAGAAAGAAAGAGAAAAAAAAAGCTTTAATGGCCTTATATGTCAAAATTAATGGTCTCGATAGTAGCATCTGGAGAGTAAAAACGTCCGGATATTCAGTAGATATCCCAAAGTCTATAAAAATCGTCCGAAGCTGCTCATTCCCTTCAATATAAACCACAAGGTTTCCTGATATTCGTGGATTGACAAGTGATGCATGTTCCAATGAAAAACAAAAGAAGAAAAAGTTCTGGTTTATCCCACTCTCCGCAGAATCTTACCTGCCAAAGTTACGTCAAATCTCGGCCTGAGCTGGGGAATGGTAAATATCAATTTGTTTCTCAGCCATTCTTCCAGTGGACACCACGGACAGTTTCGAAAGTAATAACATCTAAGCGAGACAGAGTCGCTCCAAAGAAGAAGAGATGGGAGAAGAGGTAATAAAGGAAATAGGCTTTTATGTGACGCCTATCTGGGAAACTTGTAATATTACTCGACTTTCATTTGAGAAGCTTTCCGCAATCGAGTTATGTCCGATGGCTCACGCTAAAAACACAAATCTTTATTGATCTTTTTTACAGTCGTGTTTTTTTCGCTAACGCCGTATTACGCTCCTTTAGATAAATTATTAAAAGTTGAGTGATGTTAGATAGAAGGATGTGTTTGAAATAATGATGGCTTTTCATACGCCGTGCTCAGCTTTCGCGATATTGCTTTATTTTAATCCGATTAGCTGTATAATTCTCTGTTGAGGTTTTTGTTTCAAGGAGAAAATATAATATAAAGGAGTAATTTGTAGTAATTGGCAATTTATTTTAGATACATTCTTAAAATAACGTTATTAAAATTTATTTTAATATAAAGGAGTGAAAGCCACATATAATTTAAGTATGTATAACAGCAAAGTTCCGTTGGAATCTCGACTTTAAGTGTATATGAAGTTCCAAATAAAAGTGACACATTTATACGGCTTTTTTGTATAACTAGATGAATTGACAAAATTATGATTGTGAGAAATCAACTAACAAGTCTCAATTTGAGAAAAATGTAACAATTAAAAATCTTAAGCTGTAAATTGTATGAGTGTGCAAACTCCCTCAACCCCACTCTTCCGCGGGACAATGATTGGCGATAACCCACTTTAGGAATAAATCAATTTAGAAGGTCAATCTATATCAAAAGCTTCAAAGAATGCCATAAATTGCAGTTAACCCTAGTTATAGCATTTTTGCATAAATATTTATAAGGATGAATATATACTCGCTGGAATAAGAATAAAACCATATATTTTCAAAACGAATTAAATAAAAATAAAAACGAATACACCAACTATAAATCATTTTCAGATGATTATATAAATATAATTATTAAGTCATGAAAAAATGTGAAAGCATAGCCGTGAAAAAAAATTACTATATTATATATAATAACAATATTTTACTCACGGCTATTCTTCCATATTTTTTGTGGCTTAACAACATTCGACGTTTGTGCGAGATCACAAATTATTTTCAAAGAATATCGTTTAATTTGATTTTCCCATCATTACCATAAATAAAATCACCAAATTTATTTGTTTGTGACTATTATCGAGGATAAATTTTGATTTATATAGTTTATAACGAAGCAAAAGTATTAAGGATTTTTTTTTTTGATTAAATAAAAAAAAATTATGAAAAGCAATATGCAGGGTATTAATTTTTTTATCTCTCTCTCTCACACACACACACACTTAGAGATATAAGATATTATTTTGAGTGTATTTCATGGGATATCAAAGATACTGAAATAATATATCAGTTTATGTGTATATAAAAAAAGCACTCTTTCAAATACTCGGAGAATCTTATAGAATTTTATCACCATACTATTTCAATGTTTTGGAAGAGGGTTGTGAATTGTATGTTTCTTATTCTTATACAACTAAATAATGTAATGCAAACTTATTTTCTTGCTAAATGGAAATGTTAGTTGAAACTTTATTTCCCAGGAATATAACAAATAACTTAAGACAGAGAATTATTGAATAATGGTATTCGTTGTAGACACACTGATAAAAATATTTCTTAATTGAATAATTGATTCGCATCTTCATATAATTGATCATTTTTCGCATGGAGAATGTCGAGCGAGAGACCACTGTTAGCCTGGTTGTTGCAATAGAGTATTGGCATCATTAAAGACCCACCGTGCAGAGGAGATGATTCAATATACCGAGGCAAAAAAGTACTCACGTTGGTAGTGTGTGGAAGCTTTGAGAATAAGATATCAACTCTAGAGTCATCCATGTCACTTGATAGAGGCTCAAAACTATGTGGTCGTTGCCAATAGCCCTTCAAAATGTGACGTTAATAAACAAATAAATCAATTCTAAATGATGAATAAAATTAAAAATTAGACTAAATTGGCTTATTTTTTTTAAAAAATATTCATCCTATTCGGAGGAAATTATTTTTTATAAAACTTGAAAGATTATAAAATGTTTATTATATCATGTTTTTTATAGAGTAAGTACATTATACATTTTGAAATTTATGAAATAATTTTTTCACTTAAAATTCATTCTTTGCTTTAAATTTTCCAGTTCCTTCATGCTTTTCTAAAACAGAATTTAATTATTACACTAAAAATTGTTATTTAACTCACTGCAAGAAATAACAGTATTCTAATTCCAACCATCCAAACGCTTTATTATAATCCTACCCTTCACACTCATTTATAAGTATACGAGAACATATTCAAGAATTGCATTTTTTAGAAAAAAGTCATAAGCTCTAAATTGCTTGCTATAAAATTATTTAAAAAATAAATCCGTAAACATAAATTTATCTTAAAGCGGATGAGAGGCTTTATTTAATTAAAAACAAATAAATCTTTTAAATGATTTTAAATCCTAAAAACAAGTTTTTAGGTGAAATGAAACGCATCGAATTTTGCATGGATGTGTTTAGATCCATTTGTTTGGAAGAAATTAAAATAAATTTTGAAAAAACAAACCTGGTAGTTTCCTAAGTGCCTCTCTTTCATCTACATACTCGCAAGAAAAGTTAAATTTTCTAAACATCTTATAATGTTAAAAGAAACCATTACAAATGTGTCTCCTTTCCTCAATTTAATGTATTCAAACAGTATTTATACTAGATATGCAAATTTCTTCCGCAGAGAATTCATCTCAGAAAGCACTTTCGTTGTTTTAAATTGCTAATATAAATATGGAAAAATGCAGAATTAATCTGGTTGTTTATCTACATATTTCTTTTTTTCCCTTCAGATTGTTATATAAAATTGTGAAAAAAGAAGTTCATTCTGAATGAAAGTGTTAATTTTTGTAATTTGTAAATCGACGGAAGTACCGTTTTAATAGCACAGTTAAGGATTACGTGATTTATAAAAAAATGTATTCTTGAAATAAGTGAAGGTAATTTCATTACTTTTTTGTGGCTTAAAATAATGCATATATAAGGAAATGATCATTGTGACTAGCTGTGAATAATGTTCCCAAAATATCAGGAGAAAATTAATTGTTAGTAAACATTAATATTTAAATATCGTTACCTAATATGTTAAATACCATTTATTTTGTATCGCGCCACTTTAGTACTGAAACCTTGCATGTATTAAATTTGCCTTGCAATTACAGATAAAAATGGAATATTTTAAAATGTTCCCATTTGATTTGTATCGATAGAATATTGTATCAATTGCTTTTAAAATTCATTTGGCTTGATTAAATCAGTTAATTAACTTATACTTGGTGTTGTTGACGATAAATATTTGCAAACTTAATATTAATGTGTAAAGTAGTGGTCTCTCCAACCTTTAAAACTTCATGGACCACTAAATGTATAATTTCATATTGGGTGAACCACTCAACTGAATTTAAAGAAATAGTTAAATACATTTATATAATCATAATCAGAAAACTTTGATACTTTAATGGGTGCATCTTACATTAATAAAATAAAAGTTGTAGAGTTATTATTTAAAAAACTAAATATTAAATAAACTTAAATTTTTCAATATTTCATATTTTTAGTGTAATGTCTCAATTTTTTTTCTGCGGATCATCCAAGTTTTTTCATCTACCTCCGATTTGCGACTGCTAGTATAATGGTTATTAGAAAATAATATATACTAAAATACAAAAAAATAGAACTATTTAACATAATTTAAAATGCACAGGCTTTATACATCCTAGATAGTCGTCCGGAAATAAAGTTTAAAAATCATTAAAGGAGTCATAGATCTAAACATTATTGATGTTTTCGGAACGCTGTTTAAATAGTTTTTGTGATTCTAGTTTTTCATTTGTCTTTACGTATTGCGTAACGTGGTGACCTTTTATAATAAAATAATATACATATGTAAACTTTAAATCTATATCCCAGTTTCAGAAAATAATTTCGAGAATACCTTTAAGTAGTTCGTTGCTTAATATTAATAAAAATACCTCAAATGAATACATTAAAAACAAAATGTTAAAAAAAAAGATTAGATACTCTTTTAAACTACGAAATATATTTCAAAGGGAATCAAAGTGATAAGAGATGAATCTCAATATCCTTTCAGAGTGGAATTACAATGGCATGATAAATTTTTCCTTCAATTCCCTTTTGAATCCTCGCATAAGCATCAATTAAAATTAAATTAAATATAAGAACATATAAGCCATCCATAGCCTTTGTATGGCTCCTGTGTTGAAAGTTTTCCGATTCCCTTGGGTATATAATTGTGATTGTAGCATTGCTTGTCTTTTTCATCCATTCGATCTCTGCACCTTGTAATATCCCGCCATCGATCATCTTATAGATTAAAGAGTTTGAAAGTTCCTACCTATTTACGGCACTCCATCAGTTCAACTTTTGATAACACCCACTTATTTTCAAATTATAAAAGTACCCAACTACAACCATGTATCTCACTGTGTCAGGCTGATGAAAGCGTTCTTTGCCCAAGGAGCGTTCCGCCCAGTTATTCTTATTTGATTTCGGATGAAATGAAAGTTCCTTTTTAGTATGAGTGCATGATTAAAGAGAGGGAATGTCTTGAATAAATGCTACATCATTTCTAAAAGCCTTCGATAATCGATCGTAAATTTGTTTCAGCAATGTGAATAATTCCAACATAGTCAGTTATTGAAATTAATTTGCGTGATTGGAACAAGTGCATTAACTGAAGTACACGATAAAACCCGGTAATCAATCATTTTAACTGAGTAATTTCGTACATTATAATGCATTGGAAAGTTTTAAAGAGGTTAAAATAGCTGTCTACTTTATAAAAATAAATGGCTATTGCTCTGATTTTTATTTGCATAAGAAATTTAAAATTAACATAAAAACTATTTATGTTGAGTAGGAAGCATAGTTTTGTGTATTTCAACAAGAAACTATCTATCTCTCTGTCAGTAATTTACATTGCTGTTTTTTCAATAATAAATATTAAAAGAAAAATAGGATGGAATCTCTCTCATTTAACAAGCAACTCGCATAACAAGTAATACGCATAACACGTGCAAAATAAGTTAGAATAAAAAATGACTCACATAGCGAGTGCCGAAGATGTGGGAAGTCTGTTTGGGCCGTTTGTTTAGCTCTTGTTCCATAACAGAAGCTACCTAATGTCGCTTGTGATAATACATTTTTTCAAAAATTGGGTCGATATATATTATAATGCAAAACTTGATAATTCTTGTAAAATGTAAAGGAAGAGCCACAAAACAGCTGCCAAAAAAAAAAAGAAATTTAGAACGAGGTGTGTGAGTAGGCTGATTTAGCACTCATATACAATTCATTCTACATTAAAGAGGTTGATAGGAATATCTGCACAACAGTTATGGGTTCAAGACGATGTTGAAAAGTTGTTTCTCATATCGATAAATGAATGCCACATTACAAGGAGACGCAACATATATTAAAAACCATCATTTGTAAGAAGGCAAAAAAAAAAAAAAAAAATCCACCTTCCTTAAGGCAATGTATATATAATTTACTTTAGATAAACATTGCACTTAAAAATTTTGAGTATTTCTTGACATGGAGCTCATTATTGTATTTTACGTTACTTTATGTGTGAAACTTTTTTCATTTAACGAGTGTTTGGTATTATGATTAAGATTCTGGAATAAGTCATGCTCATTAAACGAGGTTCTACATTACTTACATCCATGAAACGTAAAGCTAGGTTTATTTGGAAAAAGAATAAAAGAAAAAAAACTTTCTGGTTATAGCATATAAAATTTTTCAACCACTTTACGAATATGCACTCTAAAATAATTTACGAAATTCGCGGAAGGTGCCTGAGAACACCCGAATTGCAATGCATTTATTCAATTTCTTGGAATGTTTAAATAAAAACAAAAGCTTATTCCAAGTGAAGTATTGCTCTAAGTCTCTATATTATTGCATTACAAAAACATCTCTTTTCTTCATTCTATATTAATTTAATGCAACGTATAAATTTTCAAAGTCTTGTTTATCACAATGTCAGAACACGAAACAAAAATACTTCCTAAATTTGCTCACTTCTAAAACACTCTAAATTACTAAACAATTCAACTCGGGTCACATCCGTGAAGATGAATCTCTACAATGTTATTTGCACGGTAGAAGAAAAAAAATACATTCCAAGAAATAACGTTAAGCATCTGACAGCTTGATTTTTTGCTGCATGCTTCAAGCCGTGAGCAAACATGATTTTTCAGGTTTAAGTGAGAAAAATGTGACTGTAAGCTTGTATTTCTAAGGGTTTTTCGTGTAATTCTATCTCTCATTCAATAAACATTGTATCCATCCCAACGCCCTTACAATCAGATAAATCCGCTTTTGTTTTAAAGTGCAAGCGAGCATCTGAATAAAGGAAAATAAAATAAACTCCGAACGAGGAGGGTTTGCTCATCGTTTTTCGTAATAACATAATGGTAGGAATGAGCTCGATGGAAGTTATTTGTCCAAGAGAAGTTATTACAGCGATTTCTATCGTGATAAGGTGAAGCTTTTGTGTTTGCAACCTCTGAAAGCTCGTAGAAATCGGATAATGTGTATCTCCGGGGGTAAGTGAATGTGAAGCATGGAGGAGGGGGAGAGAAAGGATACCTGTCATGAATTTTAGAATCGTTTAAGGCAAAAAACCAACAGTCGCATCAATTATAGTTTGCCGTTTCGCTTGAGGCTTAAGAGCTCCTCGTTTCAAATTTCAAGTTAGGGAGAGAGGGAGGGAAATCAGGTAATAAATGAGATAAAAACAAAACAGAGTGCAAATGAAGAATTCTTGTAGGGGGAGGGAAAACAATGCGAATGGAAAGGGGGGACTTGTGCGAGGGAGGGAGGAAAGGGAGCTTCCCAGTCCATCATTACACAAAACGTGCAGCTACATTAACAGGTTCAGAGCTCACGATTGCACGATATCAACGTCTCATGAGTTCGTATTTGTATGTACTGCCTATAACAGTGGGCAGGTGAAACGATCAGGTTAAACCTGAGCTCCGGTAAAAACGTCATTTATAAAACACGAAAGTCTGTTGTACCTTTGCGAGGGTCAAGTCTGATTTGTATAATACCGCGTCTGAAACGAGCGGGACCGAATAGATAAAAAGACAGTAACAGATAGGGAGAGAGTCGGCCAGTTTCGAGATCGGGGCTCTGCGATGTTGTACAGGGCCCGAAATTGCCAAATTACATACAGCGAAGAGACTAATGGTGTGGAAGGCAGCCTCTACCCACTGATTATCATTAATTTATGAAGGGCTATTCTAGCTCGATCGTGCAACGCTCTGACTAGTTACGATAGCACTTTGCCCTCCTTTATGGCAGTCTGGGCCAATGAGGAGGCTTCCAGAGCCATTTAGAGACAATATGCCTCCTTGGTAGAGGTGATAATCAGGAATGCTATGGCCAACTAGAGCCTAAAACTGACTTTTAATGAGCTATCAAGCAAGCGCGATCTGGTCGGGGTTTTTATCTTCGCTCGTCTTACTCGTCCCATTGGTGGATATCGGAATTCTTGAAGGTGGCTCTAGGGAGATGCAGCCTTTAAGTTATTCCGAGGGTCGTTGTCAGGTTTTTCTATCGGAGCTATTTTGAGAGGAGCTGCTGCCCACATTCTTTCAGTGAAGGAAAACGGGATCTTTATATCTATCGCCCTGAATCAGCTTGTTCGCATTTGAGCTTAATCATAGTTCTTTCACTTCGCTAGACTAACAGCAGTAGGTGGCTGAGAATATGAATGCTCACTGTCTGTTGATTATTTAGTTTACATTTCCTATATAGCAAAGATTGAGATCAGTGTATCTAAAAAAATAAAACATGCTTGTTATACCAGGCTGAATTCGAAAATAATGGTTACTCAAATAAGATTGAAGGAAAAAGAAAGAAAACTGGAAAAAAATATGCTTAAGAAAAAGCTGATTTTTAATGTAACAAGATAGAATTACTATTAATTGGTTTTTTTCTGTAAGATATCCTTGACCTGACAACTTTTTTTTGGCTTTGCTTATCAAATAATTATTTGAAAAAACTGCGATAACTAGAAAATAAAATAAAGCAAAACTTCAATTTTTTTAAAAAATTTAATTTTCTAGAAAGTATTTTTTAAAAAGTTACCTTAATTATATGTAAAAAAAAAATGCTAGTGAAATTTTTTAATGAAATAAATATACTCTCGGGCACTTGAAAAAATAGCCCCAAATAAAAATATTTAATAAACAAAGCAATAAATATTTCTTTTAAATATATGCGCAATCCAAAAATAATTACCATTCTCCGATTGTATCCAAGTAGGTTAAATATAAGAAGAGCAAAATCTTATGATTTATTTTTATGTACAATTACTTCAGACATTTATAAAATTAAAATGAATATTTATATTTTATATTTTTAGGCGCGTTTTTCACGTAGTGTAAAAAAAGCGCTATTAGGACGCAAATTTCGTCTCTCGTCCTCGTCTTCGTTCCATATTTTGTGGTACCTTTTTCTCAGCCAATAATTAACCGATTGACCTCGGGTTTTCGGCATTGGGTCGCATTTGTGCCCTAGATAAGCCGAATCATATTTAAATTTAATAATTTTTTTTAAGTATAGTACACACTACTTTCTGTTAGTAAAAAGTTCATTATTTGCATTATTGTAAAATACAACATGTGAAAAACGCGCTAAAGTTACTTGGCCATGCCAATGATTGATATCTTGTTTATATATGGATGTATCCAATATGAAGAAGCATATTTTTATTCATTTATTTTATTTTAAATTAATAACTTTAATCAATAACTTATATGTGTCACCAAAATTCCTTTTGGCCTTCCCGTGCATCTGAAAGTCTTAATTTTGAAAAGATACATTAAATCATTTATTAGAAATATACTTCTAATTATAATAGTTTTTGTGATAAATCTCTTCTCCTTTCTACATTTTTATTTATTTTCTGTGTATTTAATTTTTCAGCCGACATTAATAGCATTGATTCGAACCTATTTTGTGTGAAAGTATATTACAGTATCCATAAAAACAATACAAATGTTTTCTATTCCCCCCCCCCAGACATCGTTAAGTTGGAATATTTGAAAAAAATACAGCTAAATTAGCCTAAGTATTACATCTTCATCTTAATATTATATTAATATTATTAAAATCAAGAAATTTATCAAAGTTAAGACAATTTTAGAAAGATAATGCATTTACAATTTTTTAATGCAGATAGATGCATTTTCTAGGCAAGTTAAGACACATTTTATAGACATCTTAATAACATTCATTATTTTCCTGATTAAATAAAATTGTATACAAATGCATCTGGAATTTTAAGTTTTAATTTACTAGAAAATGTTGTTTTTTTTAAAAAAAAATTTAATTAGATTAAATCAAATGAAAGACAATGAAATGAATGACTAATAAAATAAAACATTTTTTACGTAGAAAAAATGTAGAGTTGTTTTCAAAATGTAGAGTTGAAAAAGATTTCTTTTATTAGAAATATCAATTATATCATTTGATATATTTCCCCCTTATATTTTAATTTTAAAAATATCAATTAAAACTAATCAAATTTAATTTTTCTCCATAATGTTGCTTTCCTTTTCAGAGTTTTTTCACTTCAGCAGAATTTGGTTTTTTGAATTTTAAAGCTGATTTTTTTTAATTAAATACCATCCAAATTTAATTTTTTCCATAATTTTGCTTTATTGATAAGCCTTTCTAACTCAAGCTGATAGAATTCCAATTTTTTTTAAAAAAAAAATTAAAACTTACTTTTGTTTAAGAATTGTGAAAAATATGAATACACTCACATGCATATGTTTTAGATAATAGGAAATTAATCAATGTATGACATAAGGAAGCATTATTTAATAAACTTATTTATAAAAAATCAGAAAAAAATTAACGAAATATTGACTGAAATTGCAATGACTTGTCTGGCTAATATGAACAAAAAAAAAAAAAAAAAAAAACCTCGGAACTTAACTTCAAAAACTATCGAACAAATGTAAAGAATATTATTATTAATTTTCAAATTAAATAAATTTTGAAGAATTTTAAAAGAGCTAAAAAATTGTGCGGAAAATTATTTCTAGAAGATATTAGTTCAAATTTTGAATCTAAACAGTAAACATTGTATTCTTAACATTAGAACTATATTTCACAGAAGTCATCTCTGAAAATTTTGTATGGAATAGTATTTTTTCCAACTTCAAAAATCTATTTACACAAGTAAACGTTCAAAATTGTGGATATAATCAGCCTTGCTTTACATAATGGAGCAGGAGCAGAGATAAATGCATAGATACTTATATTTATGGAGTTAAAAAAATATATCTACCTATTTAAAATACTCAGTTCTTGCAAGTTTAAATCATATACACATGCTTCAAAATATTTGCTTTTTAATTTTTTTTATTAAGAAATTTATTTTTCAAAGCGTTTCCGATAGAATAAAAAATTAATACGTAAGAAGTATAATTTTTTCTAAAACAATACGTTCCAATAACCTTTTTTAAAACTAAATCATTACATTAAAAATCCTTGCAAAACTTTATGCTCTATTTTTTTTAAATATACTTTAAAAAGTCCCATTACATCAATACTCAATATTTTGAGCAATATCCAAAATCATGAATAAAAAATTTCCGCCTCCTGTCAACTAAAAGAAATAGAAAATTTACATTGTGCTTTTATTTTAAAAATTATTAGTTATTTTTAATGATTTAATATTTATCATTATTAACATTATTTATAAGAAAATTCAAGTAATAAATATAACTATATGAATCTATTTACAAGCCTATCTATATTTAATTCATACCTTTGCTTTACTATTTCGTTCGCGAAAGAAAAAAAAAATCATATTGCGGTACATTTTCAAAGAATTAAGATTAATTTCTCACCACCATCTCATTTCCTACTTCTTTTTTCCCAGTCTCCCGAAAACTTCTACCACTAATTGATAAATAGTCACAGAACAGCAATTATGCGAAATTCAAATAACCCTTACTCTCTGAGCCCAAAGTAATCAAGTTTCAAATGTAATCTTATTGCAAACTGTTTTTAAATTGAGACTCACTAACCTTTATTCGAAACCCTAAAGGGCCAACATTCTCCTAACGGTTCACCTATGAAGCCATTTGAAGCTGCGTGTGGAAGGCAAATGACATAGATGTCATTTCTTTCAATAATGCACAACCTTTAACAGCCTCCTGTCAGTAGGGTCACGATTCTTTAATTTGTTTAGGGTGGAGAGAGGGCAATAAAGTGTAATGGACTCTTCCGAATCTGTGTATTTGAAGTAATTTTTCACCCATCCCTTGCTATTCTCATGCAAAATTCACTGCAAGAGTTGCCAGTGAAGTGAAATAGACATATTTAGTTATTTACAAACACTAAGCACTAATTGTGTATGCGTTGCATAGAAAAGATAGCTTTTCAAGGGAGAAAGGGCTTGAGTCCATTGAAGAAATGTGCCGGTGATTTTCCTCTAGGGTCACATTAGCGGCGAAAAATTCAATTAAAAGTTTTATTTCATGCATTTATTTATTTTTTGAGGGAAATTTCCAGAAGTAAATTGAGCTTAAGAGGTGTACCTGGACTCACAATAAATCAGCAGATTGGGTACTAAAATTACGCAACATTTTCCAGTTTAAATACTATGAACCATTAGAACTGATCATTCTTCTGAATCTCACTATAAAGCAGGATAATTTTATTTATTTTTTGATGAATGCTAATTCGAGCAATTAGATAAAAAAAAAGTCCTTGATTACCGGTTGAGTAGAAATGAGATCTGCTTTAAATGTACTGCAGGTCATAAAAAGCAAGTCAAGACAATTTCATTCAATACAGCCTTAAGACAAGAAATTCAGCCCATGTACATCGACCACACATTTTAGATTGTTGAGATTGCTCTTCAGATGGTTTTTTTGTTTTTGTTTTGAGACATTAGCAATTTAGAAAATAAATTACATAGATTTTCTGCTCACATGGGAATTTTAAACCTGAAAATTTTATACTCATTTGAGATTTAAAACATTTTACTATGTACGATATATAAAGTTATTTTAACTAAGTATATTGTAAACTTATGGAAATTTTTTGCATGATGAATCTTTATTTCAATTATTCTACTATACAACACTTTTATAAATGTTTAAGGGAACCAAGACATGCTCGGAAGTGTAAAATACCAAAATTAAGACCCTTTGTTTATGAGACATATATCTTTTAAAATTTTCAATAGAGCTTAGATATTTTAAGTTCTTAATAAAGATAATTTAATTATTCTATAGAACTACAAAAATAACTTTTTAGTTCAAAATTTTTTTCACTGCTTAATTTAAGTAATACATAATTTTTGAGAATTCATAATACATACTTATGTTTAGGTACCATTTTTTAAAAAAGTATCCTTTTTTTATGCAAAATATTTTTAGGCATATAAAACAATACTCACAAAAGAGAGTGAACCTATTTTTTTAGTGAAAATTTAGTATATTTTCTTTAAAAAAATTATGAAACTTTGAAATTTGGAAATTTTTTCTTTTTCTTTTTTTTATGCATAAAACAATTTTTAGAAAATTAGGCACTATTTTAATAGAAAAAAAATTAGGTTCACTATATGCATAGGCATCTTGTATAGAAGTATAAAATATCTGGAATCTTATAGTGCGATAGTTTTTTTTAAAAAAATGTACCTAAATACAAAAAAAAATATGCTTTTGAGAAAAAGTGAAAAAACTAAGGAACAAAAAGGGCGTGGTCATTTGTTGACATTTTATTTTTCATATTTTAGGGCTTTTTTTTTTTATCAAAAAACATACCAGTATTAAACATTTTTAAGCTCAGAAAAATATGCACTATTTTTTAGAACTAAAATTGAAAAATCGATTCTTTGAAAGTATATGATGTCCTGGTTCTCTTAAGAAGCTTTCTCTTTGTATGTGCATGTATGCATACATATTATATACAATATATGTAAACTATTTATGATATTCTAGATCTTAACCTGACACAGAATAGTGAAATAAGTTATAAATATTAATCGATTTTATGTTACTAAAGCATTCTACAGAAGAAAAAAAATTTAAAGTAAAAAATGAAATTAGATTTTTAAAAAAATTAGATTAGATGAAATTAGAAAATAACAATCTTTTTTGTTTGATGTTTTATTTTTGAATTATTATAGACATATGTGTATCATTAAATGTTAATATCAAAAATAAAGTAGATAGGACCAGTTGCGCCCACAAGAATATTTCAACGGTGGGGGGGGGGGAGTCGAAAGTTCACTATTCTCGTATCATGCTCCAATACGCCACTCGACATATTCTTTTGATTTCGTCTACTTTCGATAACAAAAAACAGATAAAAATTAATAATTGAATGAATAATTAGCATTAATTAATAAAATTAATTATTAATAACATATACTTAATTAAATTTTACGTACTATATGTATAGGATTATAATCCATCGGAAAAAAATCAAGGGCTTTGGGGGGGGCGGACACTCAGGACTCTCCCCCCCCCTTGTGTGCGCCACTGGATAGGACTAATATGATTTTAGATTTGCATTATTTTAGAAACCACCAAAACTGAAATAATACATTAAACCACCCTCTTAAAACTAATTTCAGTCCTAGTTTTTTACCCAAAAGTTAATCAATAAGAATATTAAAACGTTTGAAAAATATTGCATTAAATCAACTTTAAAAGTTTTATTTTATAGAACATTATATCCTTATATTTGCTGGATAAAATCAGTAATTATATTCCATTATTTTTGCAACACCATTGGAATTTAGCTTTTTAATAATAGTTATAATATAACAATTTGAAGTTAAATTATAAATTCAATATTCCGAACAAAATTATTCGTAAAAATATATTTAATTACAAGTAGTTATGAAAAATACTTATTTTAAAGTAAATGATATGGTGCCTGTAATTTAGAGATTGTGAGATTTTTGCTTTTTTTATATTCTTTTGTATGTTTCCCCTTTGTTTTATTGGTTTTATTTCAGTGAGTCTGCGTTCATTCTCCGGAGTTTATGCAAATAAATGAGTTGAAATAAATACACCGGTCTAGAGTTTTTAATGTAAGCTTTCTCCCTAAAGGGGTAATCGAGAGGAGGCCGCGGTAGGCTTGTGGTTAAGGTCACGGATTCGGAGCCTGCCTGTCATGAGTTCGAGCCTAGTGCCGCAGAAGACCCACTGTGTAGAGAGGCTAATCTTGTCAGGACTCTGACATCACACTAATGGTAGGACATTTAAGTTAAGAGCAAGCTCAGAGGTGTCGTCCTCGTCACTTAACCATGGCTCAAAATGACGAGGTCCGTTGCCAAGAGCCCTCGTGTAGTTGAATAGGGTGACGTTAATATTCACTCATTCTCTCAAGTTATTGAGAAAAGAGATAGCAGACTAGAGGTAGAGGAGAGTATGATTGTTTGAAGCCACGTATAGGAGATATTGCTATTTCGAAGTTATTTAACAATAAAAAAAAATATCTTAAAGTTAAAAATAGACTAGTTGCTGTTGTAGTCAAAATTTTCACACATATTGATTCATCTGTTTATAATTAACATATTCCAATCACTTAAGGTATCCGACTACCCTAAAACTGTGAATTTTGCCAAAAATTGAAAAACAATTTTATGGTTTTATTTTATGGGCCATCTTATTATCTTTATAAAAATACTAAATGTATCATTTTCCGTTGACTAGAACAAAAATTACAAGTATTTTAGTAAAAGCAGATGCCATTACTTTAACCAAGATGTCATACTTTAAAACGCGTTTTACTCGAAATGTGATCTTTTGAAAATAATCAAACGGGGTCAGCGATTGCTAAAAAAGTTTTGAACATAATTAACTGAAATTTTTGTGTGTATGTTCTGTAGAATAGTAGAAGTGTTTTAACCTTCAGATTTATCAATCCCTGTTTTATTACAAAATTTACAGTCCCTTATGTGAATAGAATCACTGTCTTTTTAAGCATTTTCATATAGTAACCGAGATAAAGTGCTCTAGTTTTTGTAAAAAAGAAAATCTCTCTTATCCTAAAGGTCGTTTCAAAGTTGAATAATATAGCAACACATTAGATTGAAGAAATTGAAAATTTGTTCATAAACCTTTGGTGCAGAATGGGCCGCGTTTTTGCTATTTTTTGTCAATATTTACCTATTTTTTCCCATTTTAGTAATAATAATTTCTTTTTCTCTTCTTAATTTTAGCCCATTTTTCTTAAAATGCACTATAAACCCAATCTAAAAATAACAAAAAATCCCCATATCTTCTTTTTTTTAAAAAAAAAGTTGTCGCAACCAGTGGGATACCTTAAGGCAGAAACTCCTTTTCTTATTTCTGTCAAGCTAAGATTGTTAATATGTTTGATGAATAAAAGAAGGATTCAATTCTTAGTCTGATTCCTTGTGAGTCTTTTAAGACCTGGACATAATAGCTGGATAAATAATTTAAAAGGGACTTTGCGAGAAGTCTACTGTTTTCCTCGAGTTTAATTTTACGTAGTAAGATATCAGATTGCTATTCCTTTATCAGTAAGAAAAAGTTAAGGCATAAAATTATATAATTATTAATAATATAAGAAAGACACAAATTATAATTCGCTATCATGAACAAAAGTACTAAAATATTTAATTGAATTTCAATCAATGCTTTTCGATGCTATGATGGGTCAAAAAGCTATTGAGCTGCAAAGAAATTAAGGAAAACAAGTAAAAATCTTTTTATTCCATCTAAGCCAATATTTTCCGTCGTTGTTATATAATATTTGTCTTGTTTGCTGATGATTACTGTTAGACATTTGAAAAAAAAAATTTATTTTAGGATCCGAATTTTTATGGTCCTTAAGTTTTTCCCACCACGCGCCATGATCTCAAGTCAATAAACTGATTCGAACCCGACCTTTGTGCGAATTTCGAGATTTGGAGTTGGCAACGGCTGCAATGTAGATCTAACTAACTTGGCTCGTGTAAGTTTTTAAGGAGACCGAGGTTGGTTGAGACAAGATCGTCGGTTTTCGGACGAGGTGATTTTGCTCTTCGATTGAGGGCATATGGGATGTGTGCAGCTGGTTTGTTGAAGGGTTCGAATCACAGTTAACCAAAGTCTGGTTAAATTATATTTTGATGATTATATTTTTTTTAACTTAATGTTTTAATTGCTCCAGTGGCGAGCAGATTCGCTTCACTTATTTAAAGAATAAAAATGTTTTTAACGAAACTGCTTTATTACTATGCCTCCTCGACATTAAATTTCGCTGCCAAGCTTTGCTTACGTTAATTCACTATGAAGAATTATATCATAGTGGTTATGGGCCCAGGCCACGCTCTATGTCGAGGCAGGTTAAGCAGTTGAACCAGAACATGAACTTTGTCCATTTAAATATTGTTCCAGTATAGAATTATTTCTGAAGAACTTCTCTCAGTTGTTGGTATACTAAATAGAGTATCAAATATGGAAGTGAATAATCAGATTCCTGTGTTAACCCAAAATAATTGGAACACATGGAAACATGATATGCAAGTAATCTTAATTTATTATGGTTGCTGGCAATTTATTATACAGACCAAGCCGGAGGAACCTGATGAAGGGGCAACCTACAAGGAAAAGTGTGACTTCCAACTACAGAAAGATCGATGCTATACGCTGATTTACACTAACATCAGTTCAGATCTGAAGAATCTGATAATAGAAACAACTGATGGAGTAGTGGCATGGAAAATATTAAAGGATCACTTTGAACCAGTGACATGAGCCAGGGTTATCCAGCTTTTGGATGAATTCTTCGGAACAAGATACCAACCAGAGGAAGATGTCGGAATCTTCATATCTCGTGTAAAGACGGCGGCAACCAGGCTACAAGAGGCGGGTCATAAATTGGACGACCTTTACATAGGATTTCAATTAATAAGGTGGCTTCCTCAGGAATTCCAGTCTACCGTGCAACAAATTTACAGATGGAAAGAAGAGGACTTCACAGCTGTCAAAATTGAAGCGGAGCTGATATTGGAAGCCAATCGTCTTCAACTTATGAAGCAAGACTTGGAGAAAACGGAGACCGTTTACTTCAGCAATTTCCTATCAAAGAAGAAGTTGAGCAAAGTTCCTAGAAATGTAAATACAGTTCCTGGTGGTACGACTGCAACTCCTGCAGATCCAAGTGGTAAAACAGAATATCAGAAAAAGGACGGTAAGGTATTTAACTGTAAAACTACCAAACATTTAAAACATTCTAGTAAGATGATAGGTCCTTGTTATTTATGTAATAAATATGGGCATCTTAAAGTAAATTGTAAAGAGAAAAACTCTAGAGAAAAGCCTCCTTCAACTGCAAGTGAAACTTATAACACAGAGTTTAATATAAATTTAAGATTTTGTGAAGCTGAATGTAGTATAGAATTAAATAAGCACCTTGTTACTAGTTGTAACTTATTTGAGGAAAACTCTGATAAAGATGTTTGGGTAATAGATACGGCTGCCACGAGTCATTTTTGTAATGACAAGAGTTTATTTTTAGATTTTAGACCAATATCTAACATGAAAATCTCGTTAGTAACGGAGGATAAAAGTTGTCCAATAGAGGGAATCGGTAAACTTAAATTTTTGGTAAAATATAAGGATAGTTTTCATGAAATAACTTTTTCAGATGTTTTATTTAGTCCCAAGTTAAGGAGAAATTTGATATCCGGTTCCAGATTAGAAAGTAAAGGTGCGCATTTTGTGGGTAAAATTAACGTTTTCAATAAAGACTGGCTAAAGTTGTTCTCGGCGACACGCCACGAAAATTTGTATTTTTTTAAGCCTGACCATTATATTTAACCCAAGAGTACAGAAATAAATTCAGTTGGTAATGCAACTGACAAAACAAAATGCGGATCAATTGAAATATGGCATCAACGCTTTTGCCATATTAATAACGATTACTTGATAAAAACTAGTAAAAATGATAGTGTAAGAGGTCTCCCACGTTTAGCTGATAATAAGTCGCCTTGTATTCCATGTAAATTAGCCAAGTCCAAGAGAGTTTCCTTTAAAAAGACGGGGGCCGTAAGATCAAAACGCCCACTGGAATTGTTGCATATGGATCTTTGTGGTCCAATGCCAACTGAAAGTCAAGGCGGTAATAAATATTTCTTGAGTATAATTGACGATTACTCGAGAAAAGTGACTGTACTTCCCATTAAGAAAAAGTCGGACGTATTTCATACGTTTATAAGATTTCAGAAACGAGCAGAACGTTTTCTAAATAGAAAATTAATAGCAGTTAAAACTGATGGCGGACTAGAATTTTGTAATAAAGATATGGATACTTTTTTGGCAGAACTGGGTATAAAGCACGAGGTAACAAATCCATATACACCAGAAATGAATGGGGTAGCGTAGAGATACAATTTAACCGCTATAGATGGCATTAAAGCATTGCTTAAGTCGAGTGAAGTTCTACATAAGTTTTGGGGAGAAGCATTACTTTGCTTCACTTATGCGTGGAATAGAATATGTCACAAAGACAGTAAGAAAACCCCTTTCGAAAAATATTCAGGTAGAAAACCATCAATATTGCATCTAAAACCTTTTGGATGTTTGGCATATGCTGGTGTTCCAAAACAGATTAGAAAGAAATTCGATATGCGTGCAAAAATAGGAATTATGATGGGCTATGCACAGCGTACTAAGGGTTATAGGATATGGTTAATCGAAGAAAATAAATTAGTCGAGACTATTAATGTAAGATTCGATGAATATAGGAAAGGAATTGATTTTAAACCGAAAACTAATGGTTATCCCAGACTTGATTTAAACTTTCCTGATTATGATGATGAGGACGATTTTTATACTGTAAGAGATTCGTTAGCGAGTCCTTTAATTTCAAAGACAAGTACAGAAACTCCCACAACATCATTTGAAAAACCAGATTTATCTTCTGATAATCACAGCTTAATCCCATGTTCAGAGGTTAAGTGGATTAGAAATATAGGTAGGGAAGTAACTGTATCCGACGTATATTATGGTATCGAAGGGACAGCAACCCATTTGAGATCTTTTAACGAGATAGAACGATACTGTAATAAGAGTAACATTCAGTATGACCCGAGTTTGTTTGATTTTAGAAAGGAAGATACTGAATCCCAGGAAGTTAATATGGTTGAAGTAGATATTCCTAACTGTTATAAACAGGCAATAAGATCCAGGGAAGCATCTAAATGACATGATGCAATGGATAGGGAGATAAACATAATGAAGGAACGCAAGGTTTGGGATTTGGTTAATCCTCCAGACAACAAACATTTTAGGAAACCGTTGGGTTTATACTGTAAAACGTGATGAAAATAATAAAATAGTTAGATACACAAAGCTCGCTTAGTTGCGCAAGGTAACACACAATTAAAAGGCGAATCATTTGACGAGGTATTTAGTCCAGTTGTTAACTTTACTATTGTAAGATTATTTTTCACTATCTGTGTATGTTTGTGGAAATGGATGCATGTTCAAGTAGATATCACTAATGCCTATTTATATGCTAATTTAGGTAATGTTATCTTTATGAAGCAACCAACTGGATATGAAACTGATCCTAACAAAGTGTGTAAGTTAAGTAAGGCAATATATGTGGTCTTCACCAGAGTGGCCAACAGTGGTTTTTGGAATTAGAAAATAAATTAATTAAATTGAAATTTAAGAAATTAGAGTGAGTTAATTGTGTATATATGTTTAAAAATAATGTAATTCTATTATTTTATGTAGACGACATCATAATATTTGGTAGAGAAACTGAAAACGTAAATTTTGTAATAAAATTATTACAGAAAAATTTTGATTTAAAGATTCTGGTAAAACAAAGAAGTTATTAGGAATAGAATTTGAAGAACAAGATGATGGTCTCTTTATACATCAAAAATCTTACATTAAGAAATTATGTAAAATTTATGAAAAATATAAATATCCTGTAAGTTCATTGCCTATATCAAAAGGCCAAATTCTTTCCAAATTAGATTCGCCCAAAACTAGCGAAGAAATTTTAACGTTTCCTTATAGAAATTTAATAGGATCCTTGTCATTTATTGCTATACGCCCAAGACCTGATATTATGTATGCAGTGAATGTACTATTCCAATTCCAATCAAACCCAGGAATAAAACATTGGAATTGTTTATTGAGATTATTAGGTTATTTAAAATACACTCAAAGATATAAATTGGAACTTTCAAAAGTTAAATCACTAAAATTAAAATGTTACTCAGACTCGGATTTTGCTACAAATAGGGATGATCGAGTGTCGATGGGAGGATTCATAACTTTCATTGGCGAAACTCCAATTTCCTGGCGAACTTTTAAGCAAAAATCCGTTAGTCTGTCTACTATGGAAGCGGAGTATGTTAGTTTAACGGAAGCAGCAAAGGAATTTATTTGGTTAAAGAATATAATTAATGATAAAAGTTTGAATTTAGAATTATGTGAAAATGTAATATTCTGTGACAATCAAGCTGCTATAAGTTTTTCTAGTTCACCAGTAGAAAATTATAGAACGAAACATATCGATGTTCGTTACCATTTCTTAAGGAATTTAATAAAAGAGAAGGTTTTTCAAATTAAATATGTTAGTACCAAAAATAATTTGGCAGATATTTTTACTAAACCCATGATAAAGGAAAAATTAATGGAATTTTGTAGAAAACTATTTTCTATTTAAGAGAATGGAACTTTGTTTATTTAGATTAAAATATTTGTGTCTCTTGCAATAAAGATGTTATGAATAAAGTATTGTATGCAACATATTTTTATAAAATGAAATTATATTACTGATTTGTAAGAGATAATGGTGTGGAGGTTGGAAAAAGGGGGCCGATTGTTAGACATTTGAAAAAAAAATTATTTTAGGATCCGAATTTTTATGGTCCTTAAGTTTTTCCCACTACGCGCCATGATCTCAAGTCAATAAACTGATTCGAACCCGACCTTTGTGCGAGTTTCGAGATTTGTAGTTGGCAACGGCTGCAATGTAGATCTAACTAACTTGGCTCGTGTAAGTTTTTAAGGAGACCGAGGTTGGTTGAGACAAGATCGTCGGTTTTCGGACGAGGTGATTTTGCTCTTCGATTGAGGGCATATGGGATGTGTGCAGCTGGTTTGTTGAAGGGTTCGAATCAGTTAACCAAAGTCTGGTTAAATTATATTTTGATGATCATATTTTTTTTTTAACTTAATGTTTTAATTGCTCCAGTGGCGAGCAGATTCGCTTCACTTATTTAAAGAATAAAAATGTTTTTAACGAAACTGCTTATGCCTCCTCGACATTAAATTTCGCTGCCAAGCTTTGCTTACGTTAATTCACCATGAAGGATTATATCAATTACATTTTATAAACATGTATGATGAATCATTAGATTTCTCAAATATATTAATTATTTTTATTAAACCATTTGAATGAAAAATAATTGTTTAATCTGTGCCATGAGTAAAAATATTTCCACGTGCAAACTGAAAATATCAGTTTCTTTTTTTGGGGGTAAATTATATTATTGTGATGTCATATTTGATACATACTTGGACTGCCTTTGTTCACTTTTTTTCTTTCTATGGTAGCATTTCTCAAACTGTGGGGCACTCACCCCTTGGGGGCATGATAACCCTACGTGGGGGGGGGCGAGCCTATCGAAAAGTCCAAAATAAAGGATTTAAAATAATTATTAATTTACCGAAAGGAAGCAAAACAAAATACATTCTGACATGATAAAAAAATTCCTATTCACACATATAAGATACTTATAAATGCATCAGTGTGGCAAAAAGTATTTAATAATTCATTTATCAGTACACTCGAACCTGTTTTTGTGCGGTCTTTCTTTGTGCGATTTTTTTTATGCGGTAAATAAAAATTTCTATCAAATTGAACATAATTGACGAAGTTATCAATAAAAAAATCAGTAGGATTGATCGGTCATTTAGTTTTTTCGATTTTTTATATGAGTAGTCCATTTCCAAAACTCTCTATTCGACATTAAAAAAAATACAAAATAATTGTCATATGCAAGCACTCTCTCAGAGAAAGCTCTCTGTTTCAAAGAGACCCCGATTATATGACAGCAGATAAAATCTATGCAGGACTCGAAATCTGTCATAAATTAGAATGTAATTTTCTTGCAATCGATGCCAATTCTGAAAGAACTTCAAAATTCCAAAAGGAGCTTCAGTCGTGCATATCTGGCTACCGGGACATATACAAGCGTCTAGTGAAGCAACAGTCGTGGCAAAAACTAATCACTGACTACATGGTACCTGAAAAAAGTCAACTCTAAACGAGTGCGAGATAGTATCTTCAAGTGACGAAAGCGATTTTGAACCAGTTTATCGCAGGAAAGTTCGCGTAAATTGTCAGACTGCGAAGGATAATGTTTATACGTTTTGAAAAGTTTTGTATGTGTAAAATAATCACATAATATGTAAATAAAATATTTAAAAATGTTCGCAAGTGTATTTTTTAAATCAGATTCCAAAACGTTTGGCGAAATTCCAGGTATGTACTAGTTATTTCGTAAGGTTTTGAGTTATTTTAAACGTGAGACTTTTTTTATGCTGTCCCTATCCACCGCATAATTTTTTTTTTTTTTTGTGTTCCGAAAACTATATTTTATAGCTATTCGTGAAGTTTTGTGCGATTTTTTTTATGCGTTTTCTTTTTTGCGGTCCCTATCCACCGCACAAAAACAGGTTTAAGTGTACTAAATTAAAAGCAAATTTAGTAATTACTAGGGACTTCCATGGGCTTGTGTCATATACAAAATATAATACATATGTTAATAATATGTGCAGTTTATAATATTAAAGTACATTATTATATTGCATTCAATACATTGTTGTTGTATGAGGGGTGCGATGAAAATTATGACTGAAAATTGTATAGCAAATATGGAAAGCTTGAGAAACACTGTTCTATTTCATATTTGAAATGCTTAATAAGGATGACCGACCAGATTCATGTTTAACTGTATTTCACCTCGATGTTATGATAATTTGGAATAATTTAGCGTTTTGTTTATAGTATTTGGCAAATTTTGAATTCATTTAGTGATTTTTATTTTCCTATTTGCTACCGAATTACTTAGTGCTCAGCAAATTTAATTTTGTGGTTCGCAAATTTTTTATAAATCATTAACTTTTGACCATTCCTTTCAAGTTACTTAACTGAAAGTTTATGGATGAAAATAAGTTTAGATTGTACTTATATAAAGCGACTGGCAGTAAAAGACGCTTTTATGAAACGTTGTGAAGTAGAAACACTGCCGGACGCATTTAATGCCGTATTTTAAATATTTGAGAGAAGGATTCACATGGAAATCCAAGACAACACCCATTTATTCTTCCAATGATTATAATAACCGAAATCATAGGTTATCGAAATAATTAATAGTTAGGAAGATAATCTCTATTTAAACACGCTTCAGAAAGAGTCCGTTCACACAATCACAAAAAAGTTTCCTGGTCTCGCTACAGTGGTCACAATACAAATACATTGTTACAGTCTATTGTCTTATATTAAATGCAAAATACTGTATTTAAATACCTATACATCATATGAAAATGCATAATAAGAAAACAATGTACATGAAAAAAATGTTTCCAACGTATAAATAAAATAAAAATGTATTCTTTCGCTCAAGACATGTTTACTGAAGAAATGTCCTCTCTTCACCCTAGCAGTCACCGTAAAGTCTGTCTAGCAAGATATCATAGTAGCATCTATCGTCATTTATTGAATTCCGAGTCTCCAAGGTAAAATAAAATTATTGATTGAAATGAACGTGATTCACACGGGCACGTGTGATCCCCGTTCAGTAGTGTCCCAGTGGCAATCACGGAATGGGTGATCTCCCCCTATAGTACCCTGGACCCACAGAGGTTCACCACCATCCCACAAAAGGTTGCAAATTACTCTCCGTCACAGTGAGACACTAATGAAGATATAACTGTGACGATGAAATGGGGTTCAAGGATCGAGCATTTCTTAGAGGATGCATCGATTCTCCTCATCTGGATGTGTCTGGGTTAATTTTTGAAAAATCTGGAAACCCAGGAAAATCGAACAATTATCATGGTGTACGCAGTGATGTGACTTATTAGTATTTAAATCAAGAGATTTTTGTGCATTTTTCCAGGGTCCATTTCAAGCTTTAAATCAAAATTAAGCACTTTATAATCATTTCCAAAGTAAGAGTTGTTTGAAACCGCACAACAAAATCCTTCAATAAAATGCATAAAACAAGGACCTAGGATGAATTAGAAAAAGTTTTTAAAAACCATAAAAATTCTCAACTAGATATAATATAAATAAAATCTACAGTTTTTATAATTTGTCTTAAGTAAAGGTTATTTAACCAATAGTCCGCATATCAGCTCCAGTTTGTGATCCCGTTAAGAACTAAATTAATAAAATATATTTCAAGCTACACCTTATAAGTGCAATTCAATTTGGAAAATCAATAATAACAATACACACACACACACACATATATATATATATATATATGTTTAAAATAACACTAAAAACAATAACGTATTGTTTATTAATACAGTTTATTAATGTATAATTATATTACTAAATTATTAATAAATCATTTTATTTTTTTAAATTTAATTACGTAAAACTATGATGATATGAAAATTATATAGATGAACAATGTAGCATGTAGTTAAATTGGGATAAAATTTATCAACTTTTATTTATTTACAATTAAAAATCAAATATTGTCCTAACAGAAATGGTAAAAATAGTTCAATTAATTAGCACATATCTTTGAATCCTCGTATAAAAAATTTGGTGTCTTTAGAAAGAACTTATAACTCTTAATTATACAAGGTTCTTAATTATATAAGATTTATTTAATAAAAAATGAAGAACTCAGTTTGTAAATCTATTTAGAAAGGGTAGTGGTATTTGTTGAGAGAGAATAAACCAGTCTATATTTTCGGTTTCTGCATCTATTTTTTCTTTTCACAGCCTTGACCGGTAACCATATAAGAGCTCAGACACGCCCAACATACGAGTCTTGTAGAATCTATGTAGTAATTTAGGTTTGCATGAGCGTCATATATTAAATTTATTGCAAAAAGAAAGATTTATATCTATGCTCTTTCTATCATTATTGCATTATTTAAATTGAAAAAACGATGCCAACAAAATATAATAGTCTCCCAATCACAGTGACGAGAAAAAAGAAAAAAAAAGCCATTAGCACATAAATTCAAGAACAAATCTGAGAATTCCTGCTTTAATTTGTATCAAATTTTTAACCATTCTGAATACCATTCTCACTATGATTTATACATATAAAAGAAACAATGTCTAGGATTGAGTTTTAGCTTGATAAAATGCGTTATCTATGAAAGAATTCCATTTGCCAATGGGAAAGGTCAAGAAATTTTTTTTTTTTTTTAATAAACTTTCTTTTTCAAATACAGCGCATTCTGCTGCGTTGAATTGCAGCATATTTTTCAAGCATTAAACATTATAAAAGTTTATCAATAATGATGTTACATTTTTTGTGAATACCTGAATGAAGTTACAAAAACTATCCTATATGACCCTCTCCCCCATTAAGGTTCTTTTTGTAACTTTTTTTCTAGTAAGAATGGGGCAATATTATTTTAAGGATAATACACAAATATCGTTAACATTTTACTTCAACTCTATTGCGGGTTTTGCTGAATGATTTTCCATCTTTCATCCCCCAAACAATTATTTAAATAAAAAATTTAACTTTACAAAAAATACATGATGAGAACTGTCTCACAAACAAAAGAGAAAAAAATATAAAAATTTTCAGATATTGAAATTTACTTTGAACTCTTCTAGTCTATTAATGACGAGATCCTTCAATAGGCTTCCTCTTTTTAAACAAACTTTGAATAAATTTCACAGGAAGCCTTTCATTCATTCTTAACCATACTTACATATATATCATTCTTGCATATTTTTGCACATACTTTTTAATACGTTTATCTTTTCCCTAATGCCAATTTAAGTTCATTTCAGGCCCTGGGTGCAGAAGATCTACAGGCCTCCTTGGCACTAGAGGATCAAAATTTATAACCAGAACATGTGGTTAAGTCCAGCTTATCCAGGCCCTTCTGGTCCTCCCCGGGAGCCAGTTCCAAGCGCCCAATGGATAAACCGGCACTGCTTTCTCCATTATCATAATCACAGAACTTAGTATTGTTTTTAAAAAAAAATAAAATCCAAGCTAATTTTCATTGAGTTCGAACAAAGCTTAAATAACTAAATTCTTTTTTTTTCTTCCAGGGGAAAAGATCTCTTTTTGAAATAAAATAGAATTTCTCAAATATATTATATTATGTGATCAGAATAAAAACATGCATTAAGGAAGGATTGTGAACGGAAGCATAAATGAAAAGAAATTGTAGTAAATATGCTCCGTTATATTATGTAACAACCACAAAAATCACAAAATTACTTTAATAATAATTAGCCCAAAACCGAGCTGCTTCTACTTCCTTAAGCTGGGGCTCTCTGGCCTTTTTACGTTAACAACTTCCATTACAGTACTTTTCTTCGATTGCTCTTTATAACTCAATCTCTTTTTACAGGGCTGTAAAAGAAAAGCGCCACATTAATAAGGGCCATAATTTTCAAGAGATGGTGAAAAGGTAGCTTTCCGTTTCACTCTAAAAAAATAATAATGAAAAAATAAAATCGCGAATTCGAAAGAAAGAAGAAAGGCGTCATTGGAATCCAAAGACTCGAAAAAAGGAATTAATTATTTTACAGGTTGAGCGGTCTTATTTATTTACTTATTAAAGCATCTTTTCTGGCCAAAGCACGGAGACCAAAAGAAAGTACCCTTGCCGGAGTCCTAAACGGCTCTTCTCATTACTTTGATCATTACAAGAACAATTGGCTTTAACTGGGAAGACGCTACTTCCTAAAAGTTGTTGGTTTCATTATGAGTATGGCACTTGAGGTAAAAGCCTCCCAACCACTCCTCTGATTATGGCCGCTTGGGCCTCAGTCACGCACGTCCAAACCATCTGGATCCTCTCCCCTCGTAGGTGGTCAGGTAAGAAGGGGGCGGGACGTAGCTCGTAACCAATAAATGACCACTGCACCAGCCAAAAGGTCAGCAGGGGCTAGTTACAAAAGGAATCTTCGCAATTACCTTCAACAGTTACTATAGAAAAAGGGCTAGAAAACGTTAACATTAGCTTATTAGGAATGGAATATGTTTCCTTTTTAAAGGACTCGACGGCTATGAACTGTTTCATAAGGAGTTTATTGTTAAAGGAAAAAAAATCTCCCTCAGAAAGAAAAACATAAGTGAATTGCTTATGGGCAACAGTATAACGACAAAAAGATCTCAGAAAATAGTATTTACGACGTTCAAGGTTCTTCATACTAGATATTAATGGATTATAAGAGATGGGGTGGGAGACAAAAAGAGAACTGTGTTCCTTGCTCAATTTTAACATACATTTGTCATCCAATACATGTAATTTACAATAATTTTAACATCGGCATACAATCTTGGGTGCTGAAGAAAAGCTTGTTGGATCCGCCTTCTAACGACAGTGTTCTTATGGGTTTAAATATGCATACTTAAAATATGTAATTTAATAGAGATGGTACAATTGATATCTTTATTTGGTTAATGATGCTTTTATTTTGAATTTCGTCTTTTCTACCAATGTCCTTTTCGTAGTTTCATTACTTAAAACTCCTAAAAGAAATCCAAGCAAATTTCTTTGAGAAGAAATTTCATGTTAATTTGATCTTTTTTGTGTGGGGGGGGGGAAGGGTAGCTATGATATACTTTGCTTTTTTTAATACTCATATTTCAAATTATATGAATTCATCTTTTATTTTTAAATAAATTAAAAAAAGTAATTTAGAAATTATGTTTATTTTGAACACTTGAACTCTAAGAGATCTTCCCCCTCCCCTCCCCAAAAGAATGCATTACCAAGACTTAATTTTAAGTAATTTCTCATACAAAATATAATTTGAAAGCATGAAAACACCTAAAAAACAAAGCATAATTTTAATGTAAAAATGTATCAAGTCTCAAAAAACAAAAACATTCATATTATTGAAAGATTTTAAGAGTAGCTAGTTTCGCTTAGCTAGTTTTTCCAAATTTAACCATTAAAATCCAGATGCATTATTTGTTTTCCATTAATTATAATTTTTGCAAGAATTCAATTAAAATGTGTTGTAATTTTAACAAAATATTTGCAAATAATTTTATATTCATCCCCATAGATAAATTTTTAGAAATTTAAAATGATTTTATTGATATATCTTTAAAATTTCTGAAATGCATAAAAGAGCCCCAAACTTTTTCATTTTTTGAGAATTAATAATACAATTTAAAAGAAAGTTAACTTTTTAACTAAATAAATGAGCATATATTTTTTATCCAGTTTTTACTTTGAGAAAATAATGATTTTTACAGTTCAGTTAGCATTAAAAATAGTGCAAATTAATAACAGAAATTTTTTGTCCGAGCATCATTTCCGTGTATTATAAGAATAATTATCATTTTGTAAATTACAATCTCGAACTTTTTGTCACGAGAAAGTTAAGCAATATATGTAGCGCGAACAATTAATCATGAAAGCACTAAATATCCTAAGCTCAGAAAAAATCAATTGCATACAGTATTGTCATTAAAATGTTCCACTTAAAAAAGTTTTAAGATAAATTCAAATTTGATACGTCTTAATTTTTTGTACTTCTTAATTAATTAAATTACTACCTCGATTTCTTCACAACGCATAGCTTACAAAAAATATTTGTTTCAACACTATTTCTTATTTACATAATTAAGGGCAAAGTAAACTTTCATTTTATTAGATCTGATTTTAAACTAAGCATCAAAGAGATATAAATCATTTACTGAAATAACATCATAATGAGTAAAATTCTATGAATACATTTAAACTCTTCAAAGACAAGACAAAACGAAAAGTAAAATAAGTAATACAGTAAATTTTTGAAAATATGAATATAAAATTATATATATATTTTAAATTTTTACTTACGTATATAAAAATAAACTTAACTGCTCAAAATATTTATAACCATCCAAAAATAAACTCATTGTACCGTAAAGGTAAAACTTAAGCCTTATTGAATCTTGAAACATGAATGATTTAATTTAAGACAACCAAACATTTTTTAAAAAATATTTCTTGTTAGAGGGTTCTGATATTACTATGGATATTATATGAATAATGGATATCAAAAAATTGTCATGTTTAACCAAAATAGCCCATACTATTCTGTTTATCAACCCCAAAAAAAATTTCTACGCGATAAAAAGTTAAAAAAAATAATAAATAAAATTTCTGTAACATTACTTGGAAAATTATTAATTCCTGTTGCAAAATAAAATTTTTTACAGAACTCAACGGATATTTTACTTATCTTTGAACGATGGCTTTTAAATCAATCACTGAAACATGCATGGCAATACAATTATTAAAAAAACTGTAATAAAAAGTATTTTAGAAATACTAGATATCGCTATCGGTATTAGAAAAATTCTTCTCCACAATATATAGTTCACTAATAATTTGAGATCTTAAGTAAGTGATCAAGATTTAGTTTCAAGAATATGCATACAATTTTCTTTCACTCTCTGCGGTTAATTTAGCCAACCTTCTGTTATTCGTAATCAACCTTTGTATATGATCTTCAATCGAGCAGAAAACAGGGGGGGGGGGGACTATTCAGAATGCAAAGTGACTTTTTAAAAATTACAACCCGTTTCAAAGAGACTATAATTTTCAATAAGCTCAAAACTTAAACGGAATTTAAAAGAAGAAAAGTAAAAATGCTACGAAATTTTAAATCCAAAATGTTTTTTGATAATTCATCAATATAAATGAAATTCCTAACAAAAAAAAAACATACCGATTACTCAATGAAACAGAGCTTTATTTTCTTCGAACAATATTTTTTGACCTCTTAAAACCATTCGCGAAGACCTTAAAGGATCGGTACCTAAAGAAAGTGGCTTCATTTTTGTACTATAGTACCCCCAGGACAGGAGGAGCGAAGGTAACATAGGTAATGTCTTTTAAGCGATGTGCAGTTGGCCATTCTGTCGTTTCAACCGCTTCAAAGAGAACCTTCTTCTAATGGATGTTGATCGGGAGAAATTGGTTTTTTCGCTTATGCCTGCGTTCAATTAGAGGATGGTCATCCAATGTATGTTTCAGATCTTTTTTTTCCCCTTCCGCTTCTGGAAAAGAAAGGCTAACATAAGTGCCGCCTTTAGAATGAAATG
Organism: Trichonephila clavata; assembly: GCA_019973975.1. Lineage (NCBI taxonomy): Eukaryota > Metazoa > Arthropoda > Arachnida > Araneae > Nephilidae > Trichonephila > Trichonephila clavata. The sequence goes on from BMAO01035293.1 coordinate 179,103, forward strand.
CCTTCCTTTATAGGCTAGGCGGATAGAAAGAGATGGTGGGAGAACTTGAATCCATTCATCAAGTATTTAAGGAACAGTTATCGAATTCGGAAGCTCGAACTTGAGTGCCATCTTCAAACGAAATGGCTCTGTGGAGAAATACACATTGAAGAGCCGCAACTCGCTTTGTTGTCTCTTCAAACACTGATAACTGCCACAATAACGATGCATTATTGAAAAAACATTTCTCGGAAAAAGGCTCTGTAAAAAGCCGTTTAAATATCACAGGAAGCCACACAGTTTTTAAAGTTTAGCTTTTTAGTTAATAATGGATATCATTAAATGACTTTTTAAAGAATTCTAACAACCCTTACCGGCTGAACGTGATAAAAGTGGTCTAGTCATTTGGAAACAAAGGAGGGGTTTTGAAATTTAAAAAAAAAAAAAATTCCTCTTCAAAGCATGTTATAAAACGAATATTCAACTATACATTTTTACTATAACACCTACTTTTTTAAAAAGTCATCTCAATCATACCAGTATGATTTCATTTCTAAATTTTAAGGAGACACAGTACGCTGTACGTAACTTTTCCTATTTATATATTTTTACAAAATTGCTTACACGTTCCCAATTTGAACGCACATTAAATATGCACAGTTCAGAAGAAAAACACCATTTGAAATAAACAATTGTTTTAAACTTTTAAAAAATATAGAATTTAATCACATTTTAAAATGCTTACTTTTTTAAAAAATTTTAATAGTTTTGAGCAATTTTTTCCAATATTCTTGAAGTGTTTCTCAGAATTCTGTGCATGAGATTGGTATTACGAGTGACGCTTTCGTTTTTGCAATTTTTTTCGTGTCAAACGCTTTGAAAAACAGTAAAAAATTAGCAAAGCTTAAACTAGAAAAAAAACGCCTCGGTATTTTGAATACATTATTATCGTGAAAAACAAAAACCTGAGAGCAAGCTATTTAAAATTTTAAAGGCCAGTCAAATCAATGGAATAGTTAAAATATATCATTAATTTTTGGTGTATAATATAATTCAAGTTGTATTAAGTATTTTAAAAGCAAAATCAATCCCAACTTAACATATATTCAGAAACAAATCAATTGAAATGGGATCAAATTCTAAAAAACAGTTCTGTCCAATTTTGTGGATTAAAAAAAACAAAAAAAGAACTGTTCATCTTAATCCTCATTCCATACACAGAATTATCAAATATATTAAACAAAACTAATAGAAAACATTTCAAAACTTTATATTAATTACAAAAAAAATCTTAGTGTTTGGAGTAGATTAACATCATGAAAAATTAAAGGTGGAGAAGAAACAGTTGAAACTTGATAGCGTCTGCGAGCAATGCAGACATCACGTGTTCCAATTTTGGTTTTCGCTTCAACATGCTGTTAAAAAAAGTTAAATAATTGGCTTAATTAATGTAGCTAAAGCAATGAAATTTTGTACACATATCTAAAAAAGTTACATAATTAAAAGGAGGCAATTTTTTAAAAAATCCGATATTTTGGTGATTTTTAAGGTAATATGTCCTTTTTAAATAATTTTTATTTCAGTTTGTTTCTTTATCAGTTTTTTATTCAGAGTAGGTGGCTATAAATTTCATAATCATTTGTGCCGCTTGATTTACGATTGCTAATATTATAATGGAAGTGGTGAATTATACATAGTCAATCACGTATTAATTCTAATAGTAAACTAATTGGTGTCAGTTGAATAATAAATTATTTTTTACAAAATCTGGAAGAATGCCTCAGTTTTTAGGAACGTTAATAGTATTTAAATCGATGCTTCTCAAACTTTCAATATTTTCGACCCAATTTTCAATCATAATTTTCAGCACGCATACAATAACATTGCATTGAATGCAATAATAATGTACTTTGACACTAAAGCTACAATGCGACTTTAATTATAAACCGCTCAAATTATTAAGATAATTATTACATTTTGTATATAAAAGCCCATGAGAGTCAATAATAATTATTAAACTTTTCCTTGGTTTGATATGAACAAATTAATTATCAAATGTATTGTATATTACAGATAAATTTATAAGTATGTTATATCAGTGTAAATGGGTTTTTTTATTATTTATTATGTCAGAATGTATTTTGTTTTTTGCTTCCTTTCAGTAAATTAATAATTTTTTCAATATAATCTTCTATCTTCAATTTCTGATATGCTCCCCCCCCCCGTAAAGTTATCACGCCCCACAGTTTGAGAAACACTGATTTAAATTGATCTAGTTCTAATTTACAAAAATCCAATCAATAAATGAATTCAAACTTAAGCACACTTGAACATAAGGAGCCAAATCATCCCAAATAAAATATATCAGTATCTTATATCAACTAAAACTCATTATTTTTCATAAATTTATTTTATAACTTGCAAACGAGTATACAAATAGGTGAGTTAGAAAATATTAATCTCTTGTTACATATATTTAGATACACCCATACATTAGAAGAATTTGGTACAATATGGTACACTTTTAAATGTTGATATTTCACTCGTGCAATTTTTCCTCATAAATATCTAATTATTTTTATGTCCACGGAGCCCGACACTCTAATTATCTCATAGCGTGCCAAAAGGGGCCGTTTCGCACACAAATACTTTATCCCAGCCCTCTCTCGAGTATTTACCCACCTGAGCTCAGTGAAATTAACTATTTTTAAAATAGTCGAGGTATAACACATGCTTTAACTGAAATTAAGTTACACTTCTATAAAAAATCGAAATTAAAGCTACTTTTAAACTCAAAATTCTAATTAACTTTTAATAAATTTAAAATTAAACTCATAAATTCAAAATACTAGTGATAAGTTATTCACAAATGCATAAGCAATCAATAATTTCAGAGTATCAAATAATGCATATATGTACATATTTCAGCCCAGTAATATAGGCAAAGTTTGGCGCTTGAAACAATATTTAACCCCGCAATTTTAGACCTATGCGTAAGAGTTTGCTATTGTGATACCGTGGCTACTCTAGTTCTTTTTGTCTTGTACACTGTCTTGCTATTTTCTTCCATATTGTTCAATACTGATTTGGAATTATAGTGAGTACATTAATCTTTATGTATGTACAGTGCTGGTCACACAAAATTCAACACCAAGAAGGACCAGAGATATCACACAGCGAAATTTATTTGGCAGGTAACATGTTGTACAAATATCAACCGATTAAAATTAGTGACAGCCTCTTGTGACATGTGGATGATGACAAAATCAGTAGTTAGTGCAGCCGCCATTGTTGACTATAACGTCTACCACACGACTTCGGATGTGTCCTTGGGGTACAGCAGTTCATGCGGCTTCCACATATTGCCAAATATGTGGTGTAGCAGCGGGTAATGTATCCCGGGCTGGTTGTTGTTCAAGCATGGACCATACGCTTTCAATTGATGATAGATCTGGAGAACAAGAAGGCCAAGGAAGCAATTCAACCGGATGGGTAAATAAAAAATCTTGAACATTGCGTGCCACGTGTGGTCGCGCATTATTCTATTGGAATATGGCTGATGGCAAGCGCTGAATGTATGGGAGGACCATGGGCTCTTACACCTCAGAGATGTAGCGCTGGCTGTTCAGTGTGAAGGCAATTTGTACTAAAGAGGTGCGGCACTGAAGTCCAATACTACCCCAAACCATGATACCGGGTGCGGGACTAGTGTAGCAATGCATAGCGCAACAATTTAGTACCCTCTTACCACGGTGTCTTCAGACTCGAATCCGACCAGCTGAGTCTTAATAAGTCCAAACCTCAAGTGTGTAATAATTATAGTAATAGTTGTAGATTTGAATTAATAAGTTCCGAACCGTAACTTTAAGAAAAATATATCGGTTTATTTACTAATTAATATATTAATAAAAGGAAAAGATATACACAGTGTGCCCGTTAAAGTCCGTTGCCACCCCGATATTTTATGAACGATAAGAGCTATAGTCATAAATTGGACTCTAGGTATATGTAGTACGATCCTAACATTCGGAGCTGCTGCCATTGCTGACGACGAAAGTAAGTACCTAAATTTAAACCCCTTGAAATGGATTCTCCCAAACCTCCCCTACCAGACTAGGTTGGTTTAGTTCATGTTCACCGAACCGCACGCGCAGCTGTTATCTTTCGATGCTATTTAGCTGTATTCTACAATGTAAGAAAGATGGCTTTTCTTGAACAGCGTTGAACATTTAATTCTGTCAACGCTTAGGTAAAACAACAATGGACACTTTGGAAATGTTAAGAAAGGTGTATGGTGAGTCTACAACAGTGAGATCCAAAGTTTACAAATGACATCAGCGTTTTAAAGACTGCCGATAATCCATCGAAGACGATAAACACGTTGGACAACTGACTTCACGGAACGCGGAAAATGTTGCGTTTGTGTCTGAATGTGTTCGAAAAGATCGTCATCAAATACTTGCACAAATCGTTGAAGATACACACTTCTTGAAGACGTCTTTTGAAGGAATTCGTTCTTCATAAACGGCCTAAGTTCTGGCAGATTGACGACTGGTATCTTCAGCATGACAACGCACCAGCACATCGATCCTAATTGGTGAGAGTTCCTCGCCAAAACTCGCGTCACACTGTTCAGCTACTCGAGGTTTTTTGGCGACTGACCTCGTAGTTTTGAACCCTGGTCATGTGACGAGGACGACACATGAGCTGGCATCACCTCTTCTAACTACCATACCACACCAACGGGAGAACGTTTGAGCTCTCGACAGATTTAACGTGCATTGTTACCCTACACGGCGGGTTTTCAGCGGCACTAGGCTCGAACTCATGACATGCCTGCCAAGCGTCCATTACCTTGGCCACTGTGCTATAGCGGCTACCACCAAAACTCGCACTGATGTGCTTCCACATCCCTCCTATTCACCAGACTTTACCCCGTGTGACTTTTACCCGTTCCCATCAATGAAAAAATATTTACAGGACGCCGTTTTATGTTAGCAGATGAGATGAAAGGAGCATCGCAGAAGGCCTTACGGGAGGTTGCAAAAAATGGTTTCCAGCTGTGCTTCCAGAAGTTATACGAACGCTGGCAGGAAGTGTATCGTCGCTCAAGGGGACTACTTAGAAAGTAGATGTGCTTCGGTGCTGTGGATTATTCAGGTAAGTGTTTCTACACCTTGTTCCACAAACTTTTGGACCGTACTACGTAGTAAAGTTGCCATGCGCAACAAAAAAAGAAAAATCAATTGCTTACAGCATTACCTGGAGGATATTTGAAGTTAGTGTTCTTATCTAAAAAAAAGTACATGAAAAAAGTCAATTACAAAGTTGTTTTGCAACATCGATTTATTACCAAAGAAAAACATCTTGCGCACAAAAAAGATACAAATGAAAAATACAAAACAAACATGTGTTTGATCGTGTTGAATAAAACTTTAGCGAAATGAGACTCATCAGTCTTTCATGCTGAAAATGGTGTTCTTCAGCAACAGTATACACATCTGGACACGGGTTTGCATTTCCCGCTGCACTTTATTCAACATGTCACGTGACATGCTGCTACAAGCATCCGAAATATAGTTTTGAAGTTTCTGCAGTGTTGATAGAAGGGATACATACAATCTGTCTGATGTATCCTCACCGAAAAAAGTCCAATTGAGTTCAGATCAGGTAACTATGCAGGCCATTCAACGCAACTACCATTTCCGATGACTAGTTGCAGGAATGTATCTCGAATGTACTGTGTGACACGTGTTATCTTGTGCGGTGGGTTGTCGTCGTGATGGAACCATACCTCTAGAAAATCAGATAATACATCTTTCAGTCATGACAAGTTTTGGGATCCAGTTAACGTGCCTTCATAAAACACAGGACCAATCAGCCTGCTTTTGAGTATTCCGCACTAGACATTTATCGACCAGCGATGTCGAAACTCGACAACTAGGATTATTCAGCAATCAGAAATGGATGATCTGGTTACTGTGCATAGTATTACGTGTAAAGCATGCCTCCTCCGTTCATATGATGTCGGCAAGAAACGTTAGCTTGACCTCCAGGTGATTTATAGTGAAGTTGTACCAATCAATTTTGGGTGTTACGAACAAAATATGAATTTTATGCTTCTATTTTTTTTAATTACTTACGAAAGGTATCTTCTATTACTTAATCGATGACGGTGAACAATTTTCTAATTGATTTTTTTCATGTATCTCATACTGTTTTGAAAAAAAAACGCCGACTCTAAATTTATCCTCCAGGTGGTGCTGTAAGCTGGGATTTTTTATTTTCCTTCCCGTAGGGCAGGGCAACTTAACTATAACTAGATCTTACTTTTATGACTATTGCTCACTTGCCGTTCACAAATTATTGGGGTGACAAAGGACTTAAGCGGGCACATTGCATAATTGTTGTTTACATAGAATTAATTTATTTGCTTTGAACAGTTTTATGTTCATATGTATATAATGGAATTTCTAAAATAAGTGAGTATAGAATAGAAATAATTTTTGAATCGCAATATTTTTTATTTAACTAAAGAGAATTTTAAATATGAATATTTTTAAGCAATCGCATAGTAATAATTTACTCATTTATTGTTCTTTTTGACTGAAATAGAGAATTCCTCCCCCCCATCCCCTTTTATTTTAAAGGGTTTAAAACACAAGGGCAAAGAAAGGGAATAGTTTTATCGACATTCCCCTTCGTGTCTACCGATAAAACGATTCTTATGATTCACCCCCCTATTCACAAATATTCACCATGCTCCGTCTGGGAGTCTCGGCAAAGCAAATTTGATCGACGATATTTTCAAAACGACATGAAAATATGGAAGATTCATAGATCCTCAGCGCACCGCTATCGTTATGTCGAATTTTGAGACGGCGTGAAAAATTTGATTCGTCTTAGAAAACCAGAAATGACACGTTTTACGCTCCTTCATCTATTCGCTTTTGAAATATTGACACTACAAACACCCTCTTTCGCTTCCGAAGTGAGTATTTTATTTTTAAATTTGAACTCCGTTTCGGAAGTAACACAATGATACATAGTTCGAAGCGAGTCTTCGTTTGAAAACGAGAGGGCTAAAGTTCTATAATCACTAGAGAGTTGAAAGACGTGTAATAGCTCTTTTAAAAATCCTCTTTCTTGAGAAATGAGAAGTCTGAGAATTGGAAATAATTTCCTCCGCTCTTTCTGCGAGAAAGAGAATTGGAAGTTTATTTTATTTTATTTTATTACTAAAATGCTTTTTCCTGCAACCTTTTTTTCTGTCGTTGAACATTTCTGCTTTAAAGCAGATCGATTGGCACGGAAATTGCTGTACTGCGTTCGTTCAAGTACTTCGTTAAATGTTATATAAGGAGAGAAATTGTTACGCTCTTCATCTGAGAGATTGAAACGTGTTTTTATAAAATACAAAAATTTAATCTTGAGACATAAATTGTAACTAGGGTTAAAGTTTTAAAACTTATCTATAATTTTTTGTACTAAGATTTTTTCTAGATAGATGATAAAATCTAATATACATATATGTAGCAACTTCCAATCTAAATTTCTAGATACTGGAATACAATTAAAAGATAAAGTAATCAGCACTACTATTACTTTAACGTAGTACTCAACTTAAGCGTGGTGTCTAATTCATATATTATTTTATTATGCCATGAAATACTTTCCTTAAGTATTATATATGCAAATAAATTTTTACTTTAATAATTTTCGTTTTTTTCCCCATCATTCAAAAACATTTAAAAGATTAAAAACAAAAAGAAATATTTATTTCAAAAACATTTTAATACTACTTTGCTTTTATAAATAACTGACGTTTCTCAATTAGCGGAAAAATATTAGGGTATTTACAAGATTAAATTAGTATCTGTATTATTTCTTATGCAGTGGATTTGTGTATAACTATTCTAAATCTCTGTCTCTTGACAGTAATCGCTTTTGCTAAATACATTCAAAATAGATTAAAAAAATAATAAATATTCAAAATGTAACGTTTAGTCAAGTTTTGGAAAAGTGGAAAAGGCATATGACATGGTATTACATGTATAAAAATGTACCACATTTTAAAAAATAAACCTGGAACTCTCAAAGCATATGCTATATTGATATAAACACTAATAGGCACCACATTTCGTTATTGGTACAAATATGAGCTTTCTCTTAAAATCAATAACTTTTGTAACTCTTTGAAACAAGAGAAGTCTTAAAAACTCCCGTAAGGTGATAATATTTCTCAGAAACAATTCGAATCCATTGACGATTTCCTCCGTATATAAATATTTGTAATATTATTATCAGTATTCTCATCAAATTTTTATAGGAAGTATATAATTGTCCATAGGTAAAACCCATGAAAGATGACAATTGATCAATAGTTTTGTTAGTGATAATATCTATCGATATTTATTATTTCATACACTGATCATGCGTATATTAATAACGTAGATCATCATATGTAGATTAATAACCAATATTTTTTAGAAATGCACTACCGCATCATTTCTAGTCAGGAGAGACTAATATCGATTGCTGGTTTACAAAATCTATAGTTATTTCCGTGCAATACATATTTTTTTATTTATTATTTTTTTTAACATTTATAAACCCCGTGCACCACCGAACGTATAACACGGGGGTAAACAACACAGACAGAAGAAAGGATTACAACACAAACATCCATGCCTTCTCCGGGATTCGAACCCAGTCCCTGCGGCACCGCAGTCAGCTTCACTGACCACTATACCGCAATACATATTAACATGCAGTATTTTAACCATTTCGCAACATATAAAAATTTTCATGCATGTTTAATTACAAACTGCATCAAAATTGATATCTATACAAAATCACAGCACAATCCAAATATCTCTTATAGATAGATATATTTGATATTTATTAGTAAATAATTATGTTTGATAGACAAAACATACACAACTGTCCTTAAATTTTAATTGATAATTATTATTTAATTACAACTTGTATAAATACTATTTCCCAATATTTGAATATAATTATTTTAATAGTAATTGTTGTTAATTTTAATTTTGCATTAAGTTTTCCCAAATATATAATCAGAAAATACAGATTAATTGATTGACTCTTTATTAACATATCGCAACGAGGTTACACAAGAACTATCAAGAACATATATAACACAATTTATATTCAGTGTATATTCATTCTTCATAACTCATGAATGTTAGTATAAAAGTAAATATTTTTATATAAATAATTCGAAATATCTGATAATTGAAAAAACATGCGATTGAAAATATTGACTTAATTATACATAAAAGAATCTTATGCACCAAAGTCATAAAAACTCGTTTAAAATTCTCATTACATTCATTGAGAAAATAGGAAGTGAAATTATGTTGGAACGGAGCAATTATTTTTCAAAAATGTTTAGTAGGATAAAAAAAAGCCTTTTTTTTACTTAATGTAAATTATTAAAAATAATTTTCTTAATCCTTAATAACAATTTATTATCATATCTAATGATGACAATTAAAAAATAGAATGAAAAAAAACTGAAGACACACAAAAACATAGAAGAGATTGAGGAAAAAGGTACTACATAAATATGAAGTACATGCATATGCATTTAAAAATTTATGTAATAATTTTTACTATATTTTTCCCTAATCCAAAGTTAAATAAAAAAGGCCTTCTTATTCCTTTTATTGCATGTATTATAAATATGCATTAACTGAAACAAGAAAATGTCTGATCCAAGCAAATTAGTTTAAAATATAAATATTTTAAACGCTGAATTTAGTAGTAAAAATATATATTGAACTCAATAATTATTAATATAACATAAAAATAAAATAATCATCTAATATTTTTCTTATTTGGGTTATTTTTTAACTTTTCCTTAGTTATTGAGGCTGAATATTTAAGCTAATATAAATTAGTTTCTCCTTTGGTACTTTCTTCTGAATATTCTTTAACTGTTTATTTACTTTTTACAGTAAAAAATAAAGTTTTAAAGTTAATATATTTCAACCAAAATTATTTTTGATTCTTTAGACAAATGTTTTCAGCTTCATACGCCAATTAAAAACATATTTTTTAAGTGTTTTCTTTACTGCAACTATACTGTAGTAAATATACAGTTGTATAAAATAAATGAAAAGTAATAAGTGCACTGCCATTTCACTGTGCAACTATAGAATACCAGTTAAAATAATAATGAAATCTTTTCTTTTTCAATTGTTAAGAAATTATGATAAAAATGTCACCCTCAAAACAGATCTTTGAAAGGCTTTAGACATAAATGCATTCAAGAACATTTCAGATTCTTTGATTGAAAGATTTGTTAACATCTTATTTTGTAGATACACAATGTTTATCAGACTTTTGTGTGAATAACTTTTTTATAATGATGAAATAATGTATGTTACGTATAAAACAAATTAAATTTTTACTGTGGTTTAGGCGTTACATAAAAACTAATTTTAAACCAGATATAAAAACAAATGTATAATTTTCTCATACATCGATGAAGTTGCTTTATTTAAATTTTGAAATACTCCTTTTTCCGTAATGATATAGTAATTCCTTGGGGGTATTATTCTAGTAACCATTTCATTTTTGTTACATTGATATAACTTTAATTAATTTAAGAAAAATTAAAATAATTTTTTATTTATATCATTATGTTTAATCAATTTTATAGCAATAATTAGTTTTGTAATGTATTCTTTTTTTTAAACTCTCAAATACAATAATTTCAATTTTCTTTTAAAATTTAAAAAGAACATTTTTTTATTTAATGAAAAGGATTTCATCAGTCTGTTGTTTAAATTAGACTTCTAAAAGATTTGCATTTCTGCACGATCCAAAATTTCGTAAATACCTTGTTTTCCTTAAACATCTAACTAGAGCTACATAGCGAGATATTGGTGACTAACCTCGACAGTTAATTTATGATCACTTTCCATATTTTTACATCAAACAGAGGAAATATTTTAAAATATAATTGAAAGAAATGTTTGGGAGAGCTCCATCGTACCACCCGACTATCTTTGAAAGAACAGAACTGCTTAGTCATGACAAGTTGGCTACCCCAAGCAAACATTTTCAAATCAATATTTCTTTAAAACCAAGCTATATTTCTCCAAAAATTCCTTTTCCAAATTTGAAAGTTTTAAAAGAACGAATTTGAAATAAGAGTTAGACAAATTTAACTCTTAGCGATGTTTTTATCATTGTAAAACACAAATAAAATAGGGAATTAGGAAAAAAAAGGTTAATTATACCTAAATATAATAATAATGATCTTATCAGTACAAAACAAGTGCATACTAAAGCCAAATTCTTGAGTTTGTATTTCTTAATGGAATAATTTATTACGAAGAGAAGAGAGTTGCATTATTGTTAAAAGAGTTGTGAAATCTTTTTCAAGAAATATATTTTAAAATTAATTTTACCATTAATATTTGTTTGGCCCACTTAGCAGAAATTAAAAGGTTGATAGCGTTATGTAGAAACTCTAATCTTTATAAAAGCAGAAAAAAATAAACGAGGCACATTTTACAATAAATTAGAGAAAGGTTGTTTCTATTGATATGGGGGAAAGATGTATATCATTTCATGTGTGTGCTTAGGATTTTGCGTCGGTCAAGTGGAGAACAAAAGGGGGTCTAAGGGTCCGGACCCCATAGCCCTTGATTTTTTTTCGATTGATTGTAATCCTGTGTGTACAGCCCGTAAAATTTAATTAAGTACTTGTTATTAATAATTAATTTTATTAATTAATGTTAATTATTTATTCAAAAATTTATTTTTTACTGTGTTTTGTTCCCGACAATCGACAAAATCAAAGGAATATGTTTGACAACGTAATGGGTTATGATACAAGAATGGTGGGCTTTCGACTCTTCCCCTCCTTCCTCTTCTTGAAAAATTCCTGTGTGCACCACTGTATCGGTCTCCACATTTTTTAAATATTATTACGTGAATACTTGAAGATTTTAACAGTGTCATTCATTTTAATCCTTTATGTTACTTCAAGAAGATGACCTTAACTCAAAGCTTAATTTTATACAGTATAATGCAAAAATATTTTTTTAAATTTTTTATAATTATGAAATTTTTAATTTTAAAGCCGATATTTACGACGACAAAAAGTTGGAGAACCACTCATTTAAGGTATTTTTTTCAACATTAAAATATTTTTTTTAAAAAAATTAATAGTTGCAAAAGCATTTTTTTTCTTAAGTAAGTAACACCCTACTTATCTTAAAATGTAAATCAAAATCCTTTTCTTTAAAGAATTAATGTTATATTAAGAAATTTCTCATTTTGAAGGGAATTTAACTCGTTCCTTTCACTCGAAGCAATAAGGATTAGAGTGACATGCATTTTATTTCGTCAAGCAGTTTTTCTCCCTCCAGACCCTTTCTCTCCTCAAAAAGTTAGAAAATAAAGTTTTCACATTATTTTTAAGTATTCAAGTCGATCGCGGTAGTTGAATGGTCACGATGTCATCCTCGTCACTTGACATTGGCCTAAAATACGAGGTCAATCATTAATAGCTCTTATGTAGCAGCAATAATATGACATATAAGTCAACACAATTAGGTAATAGGGTTCAGATCAACTTACGTAAGTACTGCATCTCTATCTAGGATATTCAAAGAAAGTTACAATAAAATAAAATGATGATTTGTTATAATTTTTTTGCTTAAAAACTAAACAAAAAATAATCCTAAAAATGGTATTTAATTAATAACTGATTCAATCTATCCGGAGAATTTTTTTGGGAGCAAAATATTTCACTCGAAAAAAAAAAATAGGATAAAGAAGAGGGAAAAAAAAAACTAATATTTCATCAGTCAATTTAATTTTTAAAAAATGCAGTTTCAATCAAAACTTCTTAACTAGGGTGAATAATATTAATTGAAAGTGTTTAACTATCTAGATAGTTTTCTTCATAAGAATAAATCAATTGAAAAATTGAATTGTACAACTCTAAATAAAGACAATTGCCAATTGTCTTTATTTAGAGGAGGTGTTCATTCAACTATTTCTTTTAAACTTGTTTTTTAAAAATACACACTTTATATCTTTAAACAGAAATGATTTGTAAATATATAATATTCTTATTCAGTAAAAGGAGGGGAGGAGAGATATTTCTTTACATTTATTACCACAGAAATTCTCATTTCAGTGTTTTACTTACAGATAACATTACCATAAAATTATTATTCAGTTTTCGAAAAATTCCCTTTATATTTACTGTAATTAAATGGTACCCAATGATATAGCAACTAAATAGATGTTATTACTATTGACTTGCTTCTTTTCCTCCTACTCGTCACAGCAACAGCTGAGCGTTTACAAGAGTTTCAAAATACCGAAGGAAAGACATAATTGACGATTCATGCGAGAATAAAAGACTGAAATTAACCTGTCACACGTTATCGATCGCGGATAGAACAGTCAATAGGAAAGACATTGTAGAGACGAACGATCATGAAATGGAATTGGACTCAACGATAAAAAGTGCTGTGCGTGACTCCAGTAACTGAAATATAATTTCATGCTGTTTTAGATCATTTCATGTTGAGAACCCACAAAAGGTAGAAAACGAAAAATAGGAAAATAAAAATAATGTAAGATGGTGCAATTTTTCAACGTTCCCTTATACGAAAGAATGGCAAGAGAAGAGTCTATTATTTCCATGTCCGTTTCCAAAATCACAATCACGTTTTAACATCAACTCCTCCTGAAAGTGAAGTATTGTTATCCCCCCTGCTCTTCCCACATTCTAAAAGTGCCCTTGCACATCTCTCCCCCCCCCCTTTTCATCTAAGATTACGTATTTGTTACACAATCCCCCCCCTCGTTTTTTTTCTTCAGGTATACAGCTATCGGTATTTGGATCCAACGCAAAGAAAGGTATTATTAAGGCGTTCATGCGTAGAATGGTCATCAGGAGCCGTTTATACATTCACTACGATAGTCTGTAATTGGTAGGTTTAATAGCAAACTGCTCGAAACTGTTGGCGTTAAGGGAGAGCAAGAATGAGCTGGTTTGGTTTCCAAGAAGGATGCATATAAAATTCATTACACAGGTGCCTTCAAATCTATACTCCGCTCTCTATTATTGGCTGTCAGTAAAATCGGTATGTTAATGGTTAGAGCTGGCTGTCTCGATTTGCCAAAATAAACGCCCACAGGTCGCTAAAAATTGCAATCATATCGACGTACAACAAATGTTGCTTCTTTAGCTTAATAGGGGTTGAAAACAAACGTTTTTTGTCTTGTTTTTATTATGATGATACTGTGTGGTTTGGTGAAGAATGAGCACAATGTTTTATCTCTAATATGGATCATTTACGAAACAAAACGCTCTATTAAGTTGTTTCAGGATGGTCAAAGCACAATTTCACTGGGAAAAAAACCCTTTTTTCAGGAACTGGCAAGATAGAGGAGTATGTCAATGATAAAGGTTCAGCAAGTAAAACAAGTTTTAAAATAGATGGACAATGTTAATGTATACGATATGCGATATGAAAGTTATTGCTGATTTTATATAAAGAAAAATATACTTAATGCATATTACAACTATCTCCAAACCACACACACGTTGTTTGATGCAGATATATTTCAAAAATGTAAAAAGCACAGTATACCTACACCTAATTCTATTCTTACACAATACATAAATTCTCAAAGAATACGTGTAAAAAAGTTTGTGTAAAACTTTATTGTATCAATGAAAAAGTAGAAGATTAGTTCCAGTCTAGAGAAATGAAAAATAATGCAATGAACCCTGATTTTTCGTTTTAAGATCTTAAACATTTTATTTCATAAAGTTTGCATATGAAGGGCACAATGAGAAGAAAAAAAACATGACACTAGTTTATGAACACAAACATTAGGCAAATTAGTATGAGTTGCACATAAAAAGTTTTTATTCGCTGTCACTTTCTGACAGTAAGCGGATACGTTTGCGTAAGAATGCAATATTACTTTTACAACTATTATTTGGCCTCATGAGTTCGATATCTTGATATTTGCTAAACAGACAAAATTCCATATTGAAGTAATAAAATTCGCAGAATTCTTTCAAATGGAAATCATATTCCATTCCTCGTTTCAAATGTCGCAGTTATAAGAATAAACTTTTATCCTTAGAATTTCGATTGGTCATATAATAAATGAAAATAAATCGCTTAAAGAGAATTTTTTTCCTTTTAAATCGTGTAAAAACAGAATTAGGTGTAAATTAAAATCAAATCTATAGCAGACAGAAGAAAGACATGTCAATGGCATGAATGGGATGGATTTGTAATTTTGAAGGCATTGGTATGAAAAAAGGACAAATTAAATTCCAACTAAAATTCTTAAATGCTAATCATTAATTTTTTTCAGTATTTGATGCCCTTTTTGAACACTTTCACAATCTATTTAGTGCAATCTTAAAACTGAGAAATCAATAAATAGTAATATACTTATATAACTTACAAAACATTTTTTTTTTACTTTTAACTGTCACAAAATCTTAACTTGTAAAAAAAACTTGATAAATAACACTCATTAATCTACAATGCAATCAAGTAAAATTAAAGTAAAATAAATTTAAATGTCATCTCAGATATATAGTATATTTTATAACATGATTTCCCAATGCATATTTAATTGAAGTTTTTAAAATTCTTTTTTTTTGTTTCAAAACTTGCTGTTCTCGATTTAAGAAAAAACACCCGAAAGTTAAATTGATAATTCACAAAAACTTTAATTATTAATCAAGTTATTTTTGTAAAGGCATTATGAATGCAATGACATATCAACTCTATTTTAGCCACCCATTTCAAACAGCAGAGTCTTTTGATCTTTAGTACTCATCTATTATCTTCATTCGCTTCCTCGATTCAGTTGCTTCTTCTGAGGATGTCTCGTTCCTTTTCATCATTCATTCGTAAATGATATCACGAAGAGTTAAAACAGAATATGTTCCCATTCGTTTCAATCAAGATTGAGTGGCTTCAATGACGTCTACGGTAGACCCTTCCCTGAAGCAGCTCCTCGCAAAATTTACCATCGTCCACCACGCATGAAAGCTCATCTGAGAGATGCATCATGTTCCAACTGTCTGGTATGCTCAGTAACAGGTGCATCGCTCAAGATGATTGATTTGTCTGATAAAGTGCTAAATGATTGTGAACAGTTAGGTAGCACCTGAAGTTGGAGAAGGGAATTACAATGCTGTGGTTTTATCGTTGGTGCATTGTCATTTTGAAGGATCAGGTCGCATTTGTTTCAGACAAACGCGTTGTAGAAAGGATGGCTTACCCAATCGAATTTATTATACCCCTCCCCTCGTAATTTATTCTCCTTAATCGGTATTGGATAATATAACTGATGAAGATCAAATATATATCATGAATTGGAATATAGTCATCAGTCAAATCTTTCTTCTCCAGGAAACAAGATAAATCAAGTCCCGATAACAGTCAAGAAACGTAACATTTTGTTAATCAAAACATGTTAATATATAGGCTAGTCAATAATTAAAACAAGGTAATTTTTGACCGAGTAGATCACTGTTAAGATTCATTAAAAATAAATTAGTATTTTCTTATAAACTGAAACAAAATATAGTAATTAATTTGGCAATTTTACTAGCACATTTATTTAAAATTCTAGAGCACAATAATACAATTTTTTGGCAAAACATTTAAAATGTCATTATTAAATCAAAGTAACTTAATTGCAATTCCATTCCCCTAATTGTTATTTTTCCCTTTCATGTTAAAAGACGCTTATAATCAAATTGGATTGACCACATTTATTAGGTCAATGTTTTAAAAGAATTTCTTCAGAGAACAATACTTAATATTAACTCTAAACTGCCTTAACAATAAGCTATAATCGATCAATTTTCCTTTTAAATGAACTAACTGTAAAAGAAATACATACGCATTTTATAAAAAGTCATGTTTTAATAATAATGAAGCAGTAGTATAATAGTAGTTGTTCCAATAATTATATCCAAATCAAGATATACAACTGTTAAAAAGTGATGCACATAATTACCGTAATTCTCATCGTAGTTGAACAAAGTTGGTAAAAACGTTAATGGCTCAAACAGGGATTAATTAAATTGTACTCTAACTGAATAATTAACTTTAACACATTTTTTCCATTTTGAAATCTAATTTTTTTGGGTACTCGTGGTTTCATCTGACGATTTAAATTTTAAAGTTTGTAAAACTGTACTTGCAGGGGCGTAGTCAGAAATTTTTCCTAGAGTGAGTTCCCCACTTCAACTCATATCTCAAAATGAATTTCATTGTTAAAGTTTAAGTACACAGCAGTCCTTATGAAGGAGAGTAATAAACATTCTATCCCCTACTCATTGCAACATTATTGTGTACTTGTAAGTTTTTCAGTTATGAGAGCTTAAATGTAAACAAAAAATGAGTCGTTCTAGCATTTGGCGATAAAAAAAATTCTACTCCACACTTTTCGAAGCTTTCAGCATCAAATGATATGAATATTTTTTTGCTCAATTTTAAAAACACTTTATAAATTTTAAAAGAAAAATATCATATAAAATAATAAATTGTGTATCATGAGAGAAATAATAATGTACAACTTTGTGTGTCTCATGTTACAACTTTAATACATTTAAATTCCTCATAAGAGGCCGTTAACTTGTTGCAAATCCTGATTATTGGTCCTATCAACAGACGCTGTTAAGAAAGGGGAAACACATGGGTGAATCATTTATATACGCAGAAGAAATATAATATATGGCCCCCAATAGTTTTTCTGGAATATATATATGCAGAAGTAATTATCAGATTTTAATAAAATTTCTATCATAAGCTCGGAGATCCCTTTCTACCCAAGTCTACAAGGAAAATCATATTTCATTTCTTTTAGAAATTAAACTTTGTTAATTAATTTTATGAATTAATTCATTAACTTCTATTTAATTTTTTTCTTGCCTCAAAACCAATGCTAAATTTGTTTAATTGTGACAAGAATTGAGGAAATTTGCATAAGGATGTTTCTCTTTTGACGATTGTACATTATTTTTTATTTCAGAAACTGTTTTGAGGTCCTTTATGCGCTACCAAGAAACCTCAAAGGCAATTTTTTTTTTTATAATATAGACATTTGATTTGATTTTTTACTAACATCGTGCTGTAAAGGAACTCAAGGGCTATTGGCGACGAACTTCGTCATTTTGAACTACGGTCCAACGATGAAGACAACACCAGAACTCCCTCTCTCCAAACTACCACACTACGCCAAAGAAAGCAATATATATATACTATATATATATATATATACACGTATGGGTATGTATTTGTGTGGTGTGACAATGTGTTATGTAATTTGCTTCACTGAAAAAGCAATTTAATTGCTTTATGATTCTAAAAAGAAAGTTTTCAGTTTCCCCGCTAACTTTTGTGAATCTTCTGAATCTCAAAATAAGATCACCGACAAAAGCAATTATTGACCAGTTATTTATTCAAATCGAACGCTTTTTAAGTTTATTCTTTATGAAATTCCAACCTAAAGGACCTGAAGCAAATAACTAGGAACAACCTTTCTTCATGTGAAATTTTTAGATGTTTTTCGTCCCAAATTGAGAAGGACATTTATGAGGGAAAAAATTTGCGTTAAAAAAAATAATTGGTGTCTCAGAGAAAGTTAAGCAAATTTGAAAATGATAACATGCATCGAGCATAATAAGAAAACAAAAACCTTTTTTATATCCTGAAAAATCTAAATTGTGGTTTTAACTTTCTTTTCATATTTTTAACTTTCTTCAGTTACACAAGATGACGTCCAGTAAAAAGTTAGAAATCTATATCGATCTTTACTCGGCAGACTTTTAAAAACAAGGCACACAATCTCAATCTTTTCATTTTGAATTTTTTAAACTGCTCTCTCAATTTAAGGAATATTTCAAATATGAGTTTAGATTCTCAAAATTAGAGATGATGTTATGAAAAGGATCCTTTGATTTCCAGGTTGTATTTGTGTTTGAAAATTTCTTCATTGTATGTCGTTGTCAACAATATTCATTAAAATAATGCATATGCTTATTTAGAAGCAATTATTAATATTCTGTTTTCATTGAATTCAGGTTGAGAA
Source organism: Trichonephila clavata (assembly GCA_019973975.1). Lineage (NCBI taxonomy): Eukaryota > Metazoa > Arthropoda > Arachnida > Araneae > Nephilidae > Trichonephila > Trichonephila clavata. The sequence continues at coordinate 198,219 of BMAO01035293.1, forward strand.
TTTTTCCCCTATGAGTAATTTTTTTAAAAGTATCACTTTATGACTAGATGAAATCTGTCAATTCTCAGATTACCGCTACAGACTATTAGCACAATACGTTAACGTTTCTTCTGTCTCTGGAGGATTTCGAAGTAAAGCGGTCGAAGTCTGAATGGCGTGGGCAACTTAAAGACTTGATTGAATGCCGTTTCAATTAAGAGGCACGTGGCTTCAAGTGTCATCTCCATCACAAAAGGACATTGGCCTTCCTTTTCCCAATTAATTGTCTCAAATTGTCCAATTAATTGTTATTTCCTGCCACTAAATGTTATGAGTTTCCTGTGCCGCGTCCATCATCAGCTTAGAATATATGAATTAAGGAGCGAGTCTTTTAGTGAAGTAATTTTTTTCAAGTGTTATTAAAGATCCTTTTTAAACCCTTTTTTTCGAAATCTCAATAATTAAAAGTAATATATATTAGTTAGCTATTGTATAATTTTGATTCTGGATGCATTTGAGGCTTTTCTACAACTAGTGAGCTTCGTATTCAATAACTATTCAATAATCGAAGTGATAATGCCTCCTTTGTATTTCGGATGATTCAGTGTTTGGATTATAGAATAATTTCTACCGTACAGTTTGTGTTCTATTAATTTATGAGTAAGAGTGAAATCGTACTTTAAGTAGAAAAATAAGTCATTAGTAGTAATGAAACAATTAATAAATACGAAATAAAAAAACACATTTGAAGCTTTTGTAGATAACAAAGATTTAGTAGATAATATATGAAAATTATTGCATTACCATGAAAGAATCTTGAAAATTTTAGGAAAACTAAAACGGGTTAAGTAGGTTATGCAAATGATAAGAATTACAAAATAATGGCATGTATAGAGCAAGAAAAACCCTCTAAATTTAAAGTCAGTTGTGTATAAAAAGGACTGTAAAAGTGCGTTGAAATGTGTATATTGTCGTTTGACTTCTGTGAATGAATAGTTAGAAGTCAATATGCTTCACGAAAAACGCAGAGTGTTGTACGAACAATTAAAATTCGAACGTAGCTACAACATCTGGGAGGGATGGGCTGTCCCATCCATCAGTGTACGAGAGTTAGAAGGAAGATTAAGCCATAGTCAAAACAAACAATTTATTTATAAGTCTCAGGAACCTAACAAACCTGAACAACCCAAGTAAGGAGAAATGCACCATTAAATAAATATGGGGGCAAAAGTGAGAAAGTCGATTTAATTAATATTTAATTATAAATTTAATCACTTACTCTTGGAGCGTCTCAGCCATACACATTCCAAATAGTAGAAGATACGTTCTAAGTTAATTACTTCAAGCCGACGCTAATCTAATTGACAAATCGTCAATCTTAAATATTAAGCTAATAATCTACGGAACACTATCGCTTGGGTCTTCTTTTACTTTACGTTATTCACTAAATGCTATCATTTAGCTCCTAACCTCTCTCTCTCTCCCCCAACCTGAAAGTTAATGTTTAAATATAAGCCTTGATTTGCATAAGTCACATCTTCTTCGGGGGAAAATTTTCAATAGAATAAAATTTAAAGAAAGTGTTTCCTCAAGATGATTAGTAGAAGATACGCGAATACATCCGTTACACATCTGTCTTCATGAGAATGGACTTCCGTATCGAGGACTCGCCGCTCACACGAGGCTCAATGGCAGAAACGAAAACTGCTGTGAACTGAAGAAGGCTTGCACATTTCCAGCAACATATGGGCGAGCATTGTCTTGTCGACATAAAACTGCGATCCAAGTGGATGTAGACCATCAGGCTCCTCTACTTACCTGATGTAGCGGCCGCTGTTCAAAGACTCCACAATTTCTAGTACACGGAATCCTCCATAAATATCCAATAATGCCCTCAGACCACTCAGGAAGAAATCGTTCACATCTGAACATTCATGACTACGCGCCCATTGCTGCAGTCTAGATTGTCATGGGACTCATCTGAGAAGATAACTTGTCATTTGGTTAACTATTGGCCGTGTTGTCAAACTCATTGTAGACGGAAACATCGATGATACAGAATTAAGAGAATTTTTTACAGAGAAATCGTTGTACGTAAACATGGTGTACCAGACGTCAAAGAACTCAGAAAGAGACAGTAAGAAACATAAGTGGATGTACTCCAATGTTATGCAAATGAATGCACAAAATAACGCTGTTTGGTCTTTCACCGCTATCCGGAATAAATGTCTGTTGTCCCGTTGCAACATCATATTGAGGGGTTTCGACTTGTCTTGTTGCCTATGATTCACTTCATCCACACACCGCTTACTATTGTGGCATATAAGCAGGAAGGGCGATTTCACAATACGAAAGCGACTCTCATGGGAGGCCCAGCTCAAACACCGTTAATTGCAAGTATAGGACTTAACTCATCCTTATGGTGCTTTTCATATACAGCTAATTTAGAAGTTTAGATAGAGAATAATCCTCGGTCCACACACATGCGTAATAGCTTTATAATTGTAATAATTTGCATGCCCTACCTTATTTTAAATTTCTTGCAAGTTTCATTTCATTCGCAGGATTTCTTTATGGGTTTGCAATTTTAAGAAACAGTACAGACATATGTTTTTGATTTATTAAAATGCTATCACTATGAAGAAAGGATGGTACAAACGTAAAACTCTGTATGAAATCTCTGTATCACAAATTCTGTATGAAAGAAAAGTAATGCAGCTGGTTACTCATTTGGAAATCGTATTTGAATGTAGGTTTTTTGTGAGGAGATTGTGTAATAACTCGTATAAGAAGGAGAAACGTATAGCAGCACGAGGCAGAACTCTTTAGCAGCTGGATCGTGGCATATCGAGAGTATGGTTATTGTTCCGCAATATTGCAACTCGCATTAATCGGAACCCAATGAGTCCTTTGGATATAAATTCGATGGTTTCAGGATAGTCCCACAGAACGCAAAACAGAATCTGAGCGGCCTCCCGCCACTAACATCCGAAGTGACAGACACGTTGTCAGATCGGTGGTATAGTCACATCAAGGACCTTGAATCATAAGAAGGCTTGTTAGCATTACAAGAATTAGCTCAGACAGTGCGACAATCTCTAGAGCAACACGACCTGCATGGCCACTATTATTGAGTTTTTCTTTGACAAAGCAACATAGAGAGAGAGAGAGAGAGACGCTTTTCGACAGTGATGTGCCCAGTGGTAAAATTGGATGCAGGAGTAGAACCACATCAGTTTTTTCAAATGAATCCCTGTTTTGTGTGTAACATCATGAAGAACGTATCCATGTCTTGAGGCAGTGAGGAGAACGTGTGTAGCTTGTTTGCATTCGATATCGTTGTACTGGACCTTCACCTGGTGTGAGGGTAAGGGCAGCGATTGGTTGCACGATACAAACACATCTTGATCACATCGCTGATAATCCGAACAACCAAAATTTTACATTTTTCAGTTCTAAGGGCGGTTGGCGTCCTTTATTTTAAAGGTCTTGGAGAAGTCATCTTTGAAAAAGATAACACATGATCGCATGTTGCCCGTAATATCTTTACCTACTTCGACATAGAGGGTGCTCGACTATTGCCCTGGCCAGCCCGTTCTTTAGAACTCTCACTCATTGAAAATATGACCATGGGTTGCTGAGAGATTACGCCACCGTTCTTCAGCTTATATGCCCAATGCGATGACTAGTCTATATTACATATCGAAGCCCAGTTCGTCTCTATGCCTAACCGAATTGCAACTGTTCTAGTTGCCAGATGCGGCAGCAGTGTGTAATAATTTCGGATTCAGTCTGCAAATTAAATCCTGTTTTCTTCCAACTGTACTATATACGTATAATAATTTCCTATCTCGTGTTGCAATTTTAATAGTCAGCTGTATATATATACCGGGCGTCCATAATTAAACTTAAAACTTGCGAACAGTCTGTAGCAAAAATTGACAGTGGAATTGCATGAAAGCTGGGTAATGGCAGAATGAAATGATGGTAATTTTAATGAGTTTCCAAAACCACCACTAGATGACGGTGTGCAATATAAAGTATTGGCATATGCAAATGTCGTAACCAGAATCGTAGCTACCACCGTATGAGCCGTATAATGATATCAAAGATGGACCCCAATATGTGTAAGTACGATACCACTAACAGGGCTTTCATTTCTAAACACAAGTCCCGAAGGAGTTTTGATGCTAGAAGGAGTCAGAACTAGCTAATCATAGTAATCCTGCGCTCCCGCAGCAACCCGTAGGATAAAAAGGTGTGAGAAGCGAACCGCAGTCATACTCGCTTCCAAAGTCAAGGAAGATAACTTTGATTATCTAGGAAATGCGCTTTACTGGTGAAATTGTCTGGCTAATTGTCAAAACAGAGACTCTGCTACTGAAGCTTTGCTGAAATTTTGGTCTTTGAAGCGGTTACGAAAGGTCCACTCAGTAGTCAAGGACTAACAAACATGATTAGGAAACCTGAAGCAACGGGAACATTGGGAATTCAGCCAGAGAGGGGACGGAAGTGTGTTGCAACACAGGTAGTGAATGATGTAGTGGTGCAAGTGGAGGAAGACAGTTCACAAAATATCGGCAATTTGGCGTATTGCGGAATCTGTTGACCAACCTCGTTTCACGGTTCATAAGATTCTTCGAAAGGTCGTACGGTGCTATCCCTATAAACTGTCGCTAGCGCAGCAGCTCTTACCAGATGAGCTGGATAGTCAAAAAACTCTTTCATTGCGGTTTCTTGCGCGAGTTGAGCTCCGGGATGGACAGACGAGGCCCACTTTCATCTGATAGGTATGGTTAACACGCACAATTGCTGTATTTGGGCTGGAACAAACCAACATCAACTCCTACAAATTCCATTACATTCTTCGCATGTAACGGTTTGGTGCGGCTTTAATGCAACCTTCATTGTAGGTCCATTTTTTTTTCTTTCGAAAAGCCCAGAGCCACAGGGCCTGTGACATGCTCTGTCACCGGTCAACGATACGCTTAGTTAAAAGAGCAATCGAATATTCCGGCTATTCAAGCAAGGTGATTTGATACAGCCACAGTGCATCACAGTGCGCAGGATGGTGCTCCTCCACACATCAGCCATTGTGGAAAACAAGTGCTCCGCCGCCATTTCGGTGACGACAGAATCATCAGCCGGCATTTTCCTACAGCTTGGCCGCCTAGATCCCTCGATTTGAATCCTTGCGACTTTCGGCTGTTGGGATACTTCAAGACCATGGTCTCTACCGTGATCCCATATCTCTATCCGACCTTAAAGAAAACAAAGAACGCCACATGCGTAACATTCCCCATTTCACGCTGCTTTCAACAGTTGAACATTCTATTTTACGCTTCCAAATGGTAGCAGACAATGGTAGGCAGCATATAGAGAATGTTTTGTAAACTTTTGTAGATTATTTACATGTTCTCAATAAAGCTATGATACCCCATCTAGGAGGGGGGGGGGGTTGAAACTCATTGTTTTTCCCCCTCGATAAAATTCCCATCATTTCATTCTGCCATTACCCAATTTTCATGCACAATTCCACTGTATAATTTTTGTTACAGACTGCTCGCAAATTTCAAATTAAATTATCGACACCCGATATAAGTCTTAAAATAAAGATATCCTTGAGAAGGAAATGTAAAAAAAAAAAACAATTTTTTTACTTCTACTAGTATTTTTCCTGTTCATACATATTTTTTTTTACACACGTTACAAAAGAATGTCATTATTTCTGCGAAAATAATAATTAAATTTGTTATTTTGTAACATCTTTTATGAGTATTATCTTCAGTTGTTTTCAGAGTTAATTGGCCAGTTGAAAACGAAGAAAAGGAAAGTAAGAATTAAAAAAAAACAACACCAAATTGGCATAACACATGCAAAGTTAAATGAGTATTTTTGTTAAGCATGATTCGTTGTACAAAGGTTAAAAACTGAGAAAAAGAGAAGGGGGAAAATGACTCCAAAAATGATTGTGCAATTAGGAAAAATATTTTAAGAAATGGGAAGAGAATTTATGAATTATTTTCTTTTCAGATCAAATAACTTTTCTAATCCTTATTTCATGTGACTGAGGATAAAGTATATATTCAGCAAAATCACGAAGAGCAAATCCATTTATGGTGATTCATAATTGGAAATTTATCGAATTGCTTTGCAGATGATCTTCAACTCGAACCGATTCTTAATTCAGCAAATATGACTTGCACTTCATGATTTCATAATTCATTTGGGTTGGGCCTAAGTGTGGTTTAAGTTTTTATAGGGTGGTACCCACGTAAGGTGGCGGGAACTTAATCATTGGGTGGGACCAAACCCTAACCTATCCTAGAATAGATGAAATAGTTCTTCTAATGATAATTGGTAGAAGATAAGGTGTCATTTGGATGAACATAATTAAAACTTATATCACGAGATATCAAACTTCATACATATATTCACTTTGTACATATTTAAAGACTTTCGTGGTTATTGGCGATTAACATTTGAGTCTCAAACTACGATTTTCTTGTCATTGACTAATGGTTATTACCCTGATAAGAAGCTGGAACGTTCTCAATTTCCGGAAAAGTGAGATAATTTATGAAGTTAGTTTCCATTTTTAAAGCAAAATATGGGAGTCAATTTCCAGGAAAATATTCTTTTTAAAGTTCCAATTATGATAATATTTGTTTAATTTAACGGAAGGGAATTTCGGCAAAAAATACAATGGGATGCTAGAGAAAAAATCAAAAGTTATTTTATCTAATGGGGTATTAGAAAGTGGCAAATAACGATTTAAATTTTCTAGATACAAATGCATGAAAAAATAGTTGGATAAAGAGAAATCAAATCTTTAATTTCTAAAAGTGCAGCTTAATTCAACGAACTTATCTTAGTTATATTATTCAAAGGAATGAAAATAATTTCCCAATAAGTTTTATTTAAAAAATAATAGTTTTGTAAGGAAAAAATTTGCAAATGGTAAACAAATACCTATATGGTAATAAATTCATTCTATCTGAATGAAAGCATTGTCTAAAAACGAGAAATAAAAGTGGTTCTCATTAATCTGCCATTGATAAATAAGATTTAATAATTATTTAATTATCTCTAATTTGTGCAGACACTTATTCGCGAATAGTTCTTATGAATGCTTATATGACAAAGGAAAGAAAAAAGGAAAAGATATTTTTTTTTAGAATAGTAGTAAGTTATCAAATTGACATTGCTAAAAAACTTTTTTTATAATCTACCCCTGACTTCTTTTCGTGTAAATGCTTATGCTTTTAATTGTAAAAAGAGACTTAATTTTTTTGTTTGGATAAGTTAAAAAGATCCTTTCTCAACGTATTGATTGATAACTTATCAACTTCCTACTTCAAAATAACATAGAGGTTACTGAGGAGGACATCTGAGCTGTGGCATCCCATTCTCCAAACTTCTACACTACACTAACGGGAGAACTTAGAGGTCTTTTATGGCACCAGGATTTGCCCTCATAACGGAAATAATGCCAACCACAAATTTGTGACCACACCCACTCAACTATCACGGTCTTTTCTCAATGGAGGATTTGCTTTCAAAAAGAAATGGAATTCTTTAGAAACTATTTACTAATAAAATAAAAAATGACTCTAAATTCCAAATAGCTCAGTGTACAAATAATTTATTTATAAGATTGCAAAATTAAGCATTCTTAGTGATCTATTCTGAGTCAAAGTAATAAGTCTTCGTTGTTGTTTATTGCAAAAGTTTCATTTTCTTTTAATCTTCAAATGCCAAATGTGTGGTCTCCTAATTTTGAAATACAGCTCATCTTTGCTTAACTTTTCGAATGGAATTCGTGTTTCTAACCAATTATATTTAATATCTTTGGTGGTAATAAATCAATGAAAGGGGAGCATTTCCTTTAATGGCATGCATGCGTGTATATTTTTGTTCAGTACGATCTCAAACTTATCACTGGAATAAACTAGAAAAAACTAGCCACAGAGGAGGGGTATAAATTTATTTTTATTTTCTTTTCGCTCACCTTCATATTGTATTTATACCGATTAGAGACGAGGCATTTTCAGAATATATATATGCTACACAATTAAATGTATGGGATATAAGAAATCCCTTATATTATAACTAATTTCATTTCAAGTGAATGTTTTTTTAGGTTAAAGGATTTGGCGTGAATAAATAATCTGAGATAGAAGTGTGTGTGTGTGGTTTATATATTTTAAATACTAGCTTAATTTAAATGCGGCTAAAACTGAATAAAAAATTAAGTTTTTAATTATTTGATAACACTAGAATAGAATATTAATATTTTATGCCTTTACGGCGTATGCCTAAAAACACTTGCAGTTTATTTTCTATTCATTATGCTGATGTTAAAAATTAAGGGAATTGCCCCATTTTCATTTGATCATCTCTGAATACTAGAAAGATGTTAAGGAACCTATATATGTACATTGGTTGATATAATGCAAAACAACTAAACTATCAACAACAGTCCTGTTACACTAGCGTGATCGTGTATACTGATTATCGTCGCTGGAAAGTCTACGGTGAGAAAAAAAGAAAGATACGCTGGGGAGAAAAAAATGGATTAAAATAGTAAGTAGTTTCTCTTTTTCTAGTTATACCTCTTTCACAACGGGAATTCATGATGGAAACGATATAATATGGGAGTCCTCTAGTAATTCTGGTTTCAGGTTCTGACAGGGAAGGGAGAGTTACATTTGTCTTGCAATAGCATCACAAATACGCTCTATAAGGCAAAGGTATGGAGATCGGCCTCACCTTTCCATCCGGCTTATATCTTAACTTACCAAAAATTCGTAAATTACGAGGTCCGTCGCCAAAAGCCCTCGTGTAGCTGAATAGTGCGACGTTAATATTCACTCACTCACCAGAAATTCGTCAGCCAGACCTTCACTTGCCAGTATGTGGCTGAGCTTTCTCATTCAAATAAATAAAATAAAATTCATTTTTTGTCAGAGATACTGAGGACTGTGCGTCTGTCCACCACGATGTTTGTCCTGACTATCAAAAATCTTCAGCAATTAACAGTGCTTTTTCGATGTTGAAAGATAACTATAGAAAACTATAGAGCCTCTCTATAGTTTTCTCTATAGTTATAGTCTAAATCAGAGTACTTTGAAAATCAGTTGTTAGACTATATCTGGAAGCGCAAATATTGAGTAAATGGATCAGTCTCCTATTAATTTCTGGTCCAATGTCAATTTTCTTTACTCCGCGCTGTTCCACTTTTGCACAGAGATGAATCTACTTAATCTCTGTGCAAAAGTGGAACAGCGCGTGTTCTTCTAGGTATCTTAGGTCTACCTCATAACTGAAGAAGAAGCCTAGCTGCCGCTAGGCTGGCTCTATGGACAAGTATTTATTCCAGTCTTATGGTAGTCTTCTTTACATAGTAAACATTAGAACTTGGTTTCTTATGACCGCATGAAGTTCACGAGACAGACTAGAAGCTGTTGAACTCCTATTACTCCTCGCTGTAATTTATAAATATCGATCTTCATTAGACATCGTGATTTTAGATAATCTTGGCCAAGTTTAAAAAAAATTTTTTTTTTATAAATCTGATTCTATAACACGTTTTCATAAATCTCACTCAACCCCATGCGATACATTTAAATTTAGCAATCTACACTTGAGATTTTCTTACCTCTAGTTTTTTCATTGCACTATCACAATATTGACAATTACTCATTTGACTCTGCCTCTATTGGAATTTCATCGAATGTTACAAAAAGTCGGCACGGCATGGCACCAATCACCGAGGTATGCAAAAGAACAAACGGGGAAATTGGTACGTGCTCTGATATACCATTTTCCTTTAAATGCATGGCTCATATTCAAGTGTAATCTTAGGTAATCGATCGCATTGCATCTATGTTTGGAAACATTAGTTTATCTTTCGTTTTGTGCTTTTTCAAAAACGTGACTAAATATGCAAATTACTTAATTTCTAACACGTGTATACTTAAGCATTTATTGATGTATCTGTGCATTATATTTTGCTAGAATATCTTTTTTTGCAAGATAGTATTTTGGACTACTACAAAAAATTATTTAGAGATATTATTATTAAAATTTATGTATATATATATATATATATATATATTTAGTTTTAATTAGGTTTATTCATCTCTCTCTTGTAGAGTAATTTTGATTTTATATATATATATAAATAACGGATGTTGACCGATTTGGTAAAGGATGTTTCACATCGTGGCCGGTGTTGGTTTTTATAGATAGATTTGGTCGAGGGATAGCTATGTCTTGAAAGAATACTGCTCCACTGTAGGTTTCATTTTTCGTTTATTGAACATCACCCAAAAGCAAGGGCAGTCACATTAACATAATTTACGGAGTTTCACACACACAAAGCAGAAGTAACACTTAGCAGCGACACGGACACATAGTCGACAAAACAGACAAAGCACAAAGAGAGAAGAAGCGCGCGTAACCGTGTGTTCAGAGTTTTATCCTCGCGGTGAAGGTTGTACGACTCTTTTATAACAGGAGTTCGTGATAGGCTGCAAATGCGCGGGAGCAATTAGATTAAGATTAAGATTATGACAGTCTTAGGCGAAAGAACTAGGAAATAATTTCACGGGGTACAGTTAAGGAGAGTTAGAAGAAGTCATTACATATATATATAAACATTATTGCTTGGTTCGCTTATTGTGAAATCTTCAGTTTTATCTGCGTATAATACAACATTTCATCAAACATAGAAAATAGATTATATTTATCATTAACATTTTTATCTAGTTTATTAAATAATGAGATATTGAATTTAGTGTGTAAGCGCTTGTAGTGCATTTGTATTCATTTGTTTCGAAAATAATTTCATGTTTGATTTATCACTTTCTTAGTGCACCAATTGAAAACCCCTACTCTAAACTAAATATAGTTTCAATAACATTTCGTATATAGACACAGTGACAATTAAAAGGCAAAAATATTAAATCATTCGATTTGTGTGAACGAAAAAATTTACTAAAATTTTGGGATTACTTTTACATAAATTACCTACGTACAATCGACCTTACTCTCGAAAATGTAATAAAGAAAGTCTTGAATTTGCAATCGGAATATCATCTTTATCATAATAATATTCTTAGCGTGATAATAAGATCTTTATCTCAAGGTGTTATTCCATCATGAATTGACCATTAGGGAAAACCATTCGACATACCATCCTTCTATGAATGTGTTAAGAAAATTGCTTCGGCCATAACTTTTAGACACTCCCAGCATTTCATTTTCATAAATGATTGAAAAGCAGCGATCCCTTATTTAGTTGCAAGTACCTCCCTTGTTATGTCTAGACAGTAACCTTTGAGCTCGATCGTACATAAGAGCAATTCTATTCAAGTTAATGTTTCAAGCGTCATATACTGCATTACCTTCCCATTATGTGTTACTTATTTTCTTTTTTAGCTTAACAATAGAAGAGTACGACACTATTGAAAAACCCATAAAATTTGATGCGCTACAGAATCAGCGACATAGAACTATTAAACTAGCACTTTTCGCAGTTGATTATACAGTTGGTTGTTTTTTGACTGTCTGATACTTTTTATACATATTTGTTTTAGACTTTTGATTGAATATATCATTTTTCCACAATGTAAAATAATAAATGTTCTAATAAATAAGGATAATTTTGCTAAAATAAATTTTGTTATTCAAGTTTTAATGACTTTATTTCATTACAATTCGAACCAGTGGTGTTTAACGGAGATCATTAGGGCCTCCTGCAAAGTCAGGTTTTGCCTTTAATATCGTATAAATTGGTTAAATACGTACTTATCGTCTGTCAGACTTTGGACCCCCTAGAATCCAGACCCCCCCCCCTCCCCGCGATGAAGGGGTTGCGGGGTGTACTTTGCGCCACTGCTTCGAACGTAAGATACGAATTACATTTAAGGAAATTTTCGAAAAGATACTAAAATTGAGAATATTATCTTAATCGTGATTCAGAGTTTATATATGATAGTTCCTTTTTAAAAGTAAATTACCTTACTGATCCAATGATAGTTATGGTAAAAACTTTAAAAAGTTCCAAGATCTCTTACCTTGTTTTAATTCTCATTTTTCTAGTAACTGTATTTTTAAGTATACATTTAACACTTCAGTGGTATCTATAAGGTAATTTAGATTATGTAAATATAATAAAGTTAAGCTGTTAAATAGTTATATAAATATCCTTTCCTTTAAGTACCCAGTTTATGGAACTCCATCAGGCAAATTCAACGTGATTTATGGTTATCATATTATTATAATTGTGTTATCAGATGCTATGACATATACTAAAGTGAGTCAAAAGATTTTTTCCAGAATTTCAAAATTTAACTATGAGGAAAAGAAGTTCTGTGGTATATAGATAAAGAGAAAAAAAATAAAATTTTTATGTTAAATACTGCTACAAAAGAAATGAAGTTTAGATATTTGAGTTTTTTTAGGGTAAAAAGTCAAGGTAATTTTTGTAAAATTAAAACGACATTTTAGTTCTTTTCAACATCTATTGTAATGATAGGACACATACTAAATAGTTCCGGGAAAAAGCATCAGCTACATTTAACAGCTTCTTTTATATTACTTTAAAAATAAAAAAATAAAAATAACCCTGCTGTGCGTTGAAATAAGCAGAAGACGAAAAAAAAGTTAGGTTCGAACTAATTTTACGGTGGTGAGAGAGTGCTCGGGTTATGAAATGTGTTGCAATATATATTGTACTACTCATTATTCAGAACTCATTTATCAATAATCCTTATTTTTGGTTATTTACATTGTAAAAAGAATTTTATACAAAGTCTAAATTTAGTCTTTTTTCATTTTTTTTTTCGAAAATTCAACCCCTTTGTGGCAATTATATTAAATTTTGAGATTCATCTTTTAATTATTCTCTACCTAATCTCCATCTTTTCCGCATAGATAGGTTTCAACCGATATTTTTTGTCTCCATATAACCCAGAGATCCATCCTTATATATATATAGATAGATAGCCTTGTGAAATATTTGCCTATTTCTACCGACTCTATACTTAAAGGACCGTATTCTTTGTTTTTTGAACAAAGCCTTTTAGCAATTTAATATTTTTATTAAGTAAGTATATTAACACTTATTATGAATTTTAGTTTCAACTAAGTCTCAATTATATTTAAAAAATTTATTTAATTAAACTACTGGGTTTTTTTATTGCGTTCGACACAGATGTTCAAAATTAAGAGAATTTGCATATTTCGTTGAATTTTATTAAAAGATTTCAACAAAATGTAAAAATAGTGCTTTGAAAACAAAGATGCATATCTTGTGCATTGAATACGTAAGCGTATATGTATATGTGGGCAAAGCTAGTCAAGTAAGCGCGCGTACCAAAATCCACCTTTCGTTCACCAGCACACCTCATCCACAATTTCTTGGTGTTTTTTTTTTTTTTTTTTGCAGCAATCGGTTAAATTACAATTCAAACAGTTTAAATGCGTAACAATAACTGTTTAGATGATGAAATAATTTGGAGAATTGTACGTAGGCTAAATGCAGGCTAGTCCCAAATCCAGATTTGTAGAGAGTTCAATTTAACGACCAGCGTTCTGTTTAATTCGTGGAAACAGTTTCAAGACTCCGAAACCTTCGAGAGAAAGCCCCGGCAAGGCCATCCAAGAGCCACGACGACCAGAAAAGATAGCCATTTGTCCATTATAGCGAATCATGAAAGGGATGCTACAGTTTCTCAGCTTTCTTTAGTGAGTTGTATGTGGTCATAGGAATCCGAGTTTAAAGGGTGAATGTTTCACGAAGACTTCGTAAGAGAGGACTTCTTGTAAGAATACCTGCTGTTCGCACCCTCTCAGTTCTGCGAACATGAAAGTACAATGGTACAGAAATCATAGAAATTGTAGCATGGATGAATCATTGGATGATCGTTCTCTCACGAGTCCTAATTCAGCATATCCAGTGATTCTCACCGTAATTTCATACAGAGAGAACCAAGGATCCACTACCTGCCCACCAATGTCCGAGAAATCGACCATTACGGTAGTGGAGGCTTGATGGTCTGGGCAGGCATCACGTAGGAAAGCTACGCATACCTTCATGACTTTGAAAGAGGTATTATGACTGCTGTGAGGTATAGGGGTGAGTTCTTGTAGCCCTGTGTTCGAATTTTTACGGGTGAAGTTGGCCCTGATTTTGTTTTAATGGATAATAATGCGCAGCACAGAGCTCATCTGGTCAACAGATTTCCGCAAAGTGAGGATATTCGCAGGTTGGATTGACCAGTTAGATCTCCAGACTTCATTCCCATAAAGCATTCCTGGGACGCTTTGGGGAGTGCAATTGCACACTCGCGACAACCCTCCAAAGCTTGTAATCAAAGTTTTTGAACGAGTGGGATTAATTGCTACAGAAATTCATAATTTTCCCTATTTCCAGTATAAAATCACGATGTGAGACAAGTTTAATTGAAAGAGGGAACCATACCCCCCTATAAACCAATTTTTTAATGTTATAATCTGCAATTGCTGTTATATTCTACAACAACCATCCGACTTTGATGAGTGTTACGCACGATCATGCGTGTGTGTTTCAACTGTTGAATGGTTATTTTTTCCCATTATATCAGCTCTATACACATACCAAATGTCTTCAAAATCTGTCCAGTAGTTCTGGAGATTTAATCGACAAAATCTAAAATTTATCTTAAGTTTAATCACCAGTGTAGTATTAGGGATGTCAAATGTGTAGCGTGTGACGCCTACAAAAAACACCAAATATTAAACTATCATCTTTCCACACAATAAAGTTAGCCATAAAAAAGCAGTAGTTTTGTCTTAAAACATATTCATAAAAAAAATCCCCATTCACTATGGAGCAGTCGTTCTCATCCATCCATTTTACCCGAGAATACTCGTATATGTAGTACAAGCTCAGCTATCAGAAAGAGTAATATGGCTTACTACACACACAAAACTAGTATTTAATTTCAAGTCAAATGACTAATTTAAATTCCATCTTAACAAAATAAGAACCCTATTCTTAAAAAAAAAAATTCATCTTACTGTCACAAGGGCAGGATTATCACATGTAAATATCCCTCTTTGATAAAAAAAAAATGAAAAACGAAGAAGCATTCAATAAGTTATTTAAAATACCTTTTAATGATGCAAATATTACGTATGGGCGAATTAATAAGAACTAAGTGTGAAACAAAATCCAAATCCAAAAATAAATTTATACAGTGTTGCTTTTTAGTGAAATGGTTTTGAAAATTCTTCGTAGTTCTTAGAATTCTCGATTTGAACAAACTAAACACAAAACTATTATTAAATTGACTTTTTATTTATATTATTTGAAAAAATAAAATAAAAAACAATTTTTCAAAAATTTTCAATGTTATTTTTATTTTTTCCGAGATTTATTATACAATTTGTGAGCATCCCATCCAAATAAAAATATTCATCCCGTATTTCGTAATCATTAAAACCTAAGAATCGAACTTACCGTATCAAATTTTTAAAATCTTCTTGTTATTAAAAATGTCTTAAATTAGAAATTGAGTTCTTACTGTATATTTGCGAAATAAAAAATACTTTTTCCTAATTTTTTCCATCTTTCGCGGGTTTTTTATACTTAAGACGATACGAATAACTCTGTAAGTCATCAAATTAAGCAATAACAGTTGTAGTTTTTCTAATTAGCAAGATAAGTATAAATCATATGCTCTAATAAAAATTTAAAAAAAATTTGCATGGAAAAATATTTTAAAGCTATTTTGTTTTAATTGAAATTAAATCAATTGAAATCGGAGACATTTTTAAATTTGTTTCCAACTACATAGTAAAAAAAGATCTAATTGTGTGCTTTGTACGTATTTAAGTCGTCTGATGCTTACAACCAATATATGTGTGTGATGGAAGAGAAATATATATACCGTATTAACTCGAATCTAAGCCGCATTTTTTGTTCCAATGTTAATCAACTGAAAATCGAGTGCAACTGAGAATCGAAGGAAAAAAAGTTTTTTTTTTTTTGTACGGGGTATTTAGAGCAATTACATGTTCATGTATGTATTTAAAAGTTTACAATAGTAATGGAATAACTAATCATTCACTTCTTATTAGTTTTCATCCTAAATGTATTTTAATTTCTTAAAATTGGGTATCGATAAACCCTTTTATACTATTTTTCATTTTTCACAAAATCTTGTTGAGAATTTGGGGTGCGACTTAGAATCGAGTAAATACTGTAATATATATATATATATATTATTTTTGAACACATCGTTATACATTATCTAAAAAATTATAAGAACTAATTTAGTGAAATTATAAAAAATAGGCAGCTCTCCCAGTGTTTTTTAAACCTTAACTTAGACACTATAGTGATATTATCTATGGCTCTCATAGTACTCAATTTCTTTATATCCGTCTCTGACTAATGTTGTGTGTGTTGTAGAATTACATCCCATCCTAGTAACTTATTTAAAAACCAGTTCCCCCACAAAATAATCAAATACTGCTTATTATAAACGTTGCTGGCGGTTAAGAGGAAACCATTATTTCTTCACTAGACAAATGATTTTTATATGCAAATTACAAATGAGGCAATGTTTCAACAGAAACAGCTTCGAAGAGCCTTTTAGGGAGAACAAACACACTTAAGTTTTTTCGATAAAAAAATTAAAATGGATGACATCGATATCGATATACACTTTTAAGTATAAAATGGGGTGATATTGATCTTCTGTTATTATGCACAAGCTTTAAGCAAATTATTCTTCATGTGTCTCCCCCTCTCATTGAGTTATTTTGTTTCCTTTAATGCTGAGCAACCCTCTTTAAAAACATTTCTACCAAGTGCTGAGGCGGGAACAATTTTTTCTTCTTTCAAATTTCGAGACGGAAAACCAAGCGTCTCCATTTTGCGACTAAGTGCATTCCACTACTTGCAATTTATTTGAAAATTTCTCAATTTCTACCCTCCAGGAAAAAAAATTAAGGTATAGGATGTGGGTTAGCGAAGTGAAAAAATGAGTCCTACCCCTAGTGATCCATTTATTGTCGTGTTCGAAAGAAGAGCAATGATTCTCCTGTTTGTCTCTCCTTAAGTTCTTTTCAATATTTTGTCATGCTTTTCACCGATAATTTTGACAAAGTGGCATTAAAGTGCATCTAAGTAGAGCGTCCGAAGTCTATAGGGATCATTAATATCAGTTGCAACCCATTAACTACTGTAAAATTTGATGGTACCGTTTATTCTGATTAGCTGCCGAGATGCGTCAGTGGAAAGGATAGATCGCAGTGCGATATCTCCCACTGATGTAGGGGTACACTCAAGTGGATCGTATTGAAATTTATCTGACAAATGAGACACTGTGACGTTAAAAATGAGGGGAGAAAGGCCTCAAATACTCTCAAAGTGATCACAATGAGTAAAGTGATCTCTCTCGAGCGTTTAGGGTGACATTCATTAATTGAATTCCGGAAATTACCGGAATAGTCGTTTAAAAAGGCTTAAGTACGGGAATTACATCTTAAGTGTCATTCTGGCAAAGACGAGTGTCATTTGTCAGACGAATTGCGAAAACGTCTGAGAAGACATTTAATGAAGACGCATAAGGAACTTTTTTTTGCAGCAATTTATATTTCTGTAGCTTGGAGACAGAGTTTTGAGACAGAAGTGATTCGGTCGTGTTCTTTAAGTGAAATAATTTGCATAAAAATGGATATATTGTCTACTAATTCAGTCAAAGTATTGAGATTTTCTATTATTATCTTTCCCTTTATTTATTTCTTATTTTATACCTGAATTTAAAGAATTACAGTCTCTTATTTTTGCTATTACAATGCGCTTAACTGTGATTTTAATATATTAACTTTCTACAAACAGAAATCAATTTATTTTATCTTTAAAAAATAATATTGTTAATGAGATACAATGATGACTTCTCAAAATACATTCCACTTTTTATTCCAGACATTTATATTGGCTAGTAGAAAAGTTTTCTGAGAAGTTTTATTAAAATTTTGAAATCGTAAATTTATATTTTTCTTCTTTTTTATTGTAACTTAAGAAATATCTAAAATATATGTTAACTTATTTTGAATTCATGTAAAGTGAAGCTCTTTTTATGTTTCATTATTAGTCTTAACTTTTGTTGATATTAAAAAACGTAAGATTATAAAAAAAGCTAACATATTTCAGAAAGTTAGCTTGAAGTGGAAATGAAGACTCTCCCCCCCCCCCCCGAGTAACTCTTTCTTACGTTATATAACAGACAGTTGGTACAATTTCTAGACGAAAATCAAAATATTAGTAAAATATTTTTTTAAAAACATTGATAACAATATACCAGTAGAACTACATTACAAGAAATAACGGCTTATGTGAACCGGAAAAGTAGTCAATACATATTCACTAACCAAATCATCAAGTTAATTATTTAACTAAATAATCAGTTATTTTCCATATAAATAAAATGATCTTACGAATCAATATAAAATATTTCAATAAAATAAATTTCTTTCATTTTCATTCGATCAATTTGGAAACAATTGATTTTCCAGCATTCGATTTAAAACACCAATTACTGACCAAGCATTTAGTATACCCAAATTTTATATCAGTTTTAATTACACTCTTACAGGTTGATTATGTCTTGGAATGATTTAGTGATTGTTAAGCGAAAAAATATTACAGTTTATTTTAAAGATTATTTATTTATTTTTGCATCAATTTTTAATTTGACTCAAATTGCGTTGATTTTGCCCTAAACTCTCAATTCCTATACATTTCACTTCGAAATAATTTAAATTATGATTTTAAACAAGTTAAAACAGAAGTTAACGGTAGTTTATTCATATTTTCGATATATTGCTTAATGGAATAAGAAACAAAGATTCTGTTGTTTCAAAGTTATAGTGAAAAACCAATTAAAGTAAGTTAATTTGATTAGCAAATTACTTTTATCGGAAATGTGAAAATATTACTTTTTTAAAATGAGTCAGTTAGTGTATTAACTTTGCTCATGTAAAACATTTAATTTTGTAGTGTTTTTCAAAAATATTTCTTCAATCCTTCAAGGACAATAAACAAATAATTTATTTTTTATATTAATTAATATTCGCGTCTTTTTAAAAATACTCAACCTTCAGTACAGTAATTCAAGTTTTAGACGGTTTTCCCAATAAATACTTATACTTTACTTATATATTACTATTATTTGTTGACAATGAACTCTTTTATTGAAGAATGTGACTAACATTATCAGAAACATATGAAGAAAAATTACACTATGCTCATAAAACGTTTTAAAAAACAAGTATTTCCACTTCGGTAGGTTTTCTTATTAAGATATAATTCTATATTGATATTCATTTGCTAATCAGTTTGCATTTTAGTTAACTCCCAAAATTTTTCATCGTGATTTCCAAAAGATCTTTTGTATTTTTACTGGAGTATCTGAATAATTAATATAGCAAATCTGTGTGACATTGATTGTATTTTAAGACACAGTTTGCCTTTTTCTCTAAAATTAATGTTTATATATACATTGTCTAGTTATTTTAAGCATTTTTGTTCTACGATTACCTAACACTCGCCCACAAAGAGGAAAAAAACGTGTCACGACTCTTTGCTTTGCGTGTGCCCAATATAACCGCAAGGAAACGCCTAAAATACATTCGTTGTTCAAAGATTTTAAGCTCGTGTGGTAGTAATACAAATTTGCATGCAACAAATTTCATGGAAAACATGAAAATATTTCTTTTGAAGAGATTTATGAGAGTTTCTTTGAAAAAAAAAAGGTTTATTTTAATAGATTCAGTATTGTGCCTCACACTAAAAATTATGTTGCAAGTTTTGTTTGGAAGTTTAAAGTGTATATATATATAATCGATGCTACTTTTATTGATATAGAAGTTTTGGTAACCTTTAAAAAGTATTAAGAAACATCCAATACAAAATTCCTGAGAAAATAATAGGTAAATCAAGATCTTTCATTTGGAATTTATACGAAATTAATGCCCATAAAATGTAGCCAAATGGTTTGAATTTACATTCCTCTAGATCAATGGTCTTCAAACTTTTCTAACTCACGGAACAGTGTTTTCGAAGAACCCCATTCCATACACATACTTCGAAAAATATATTTCAAAATAATATTTAAAGTAGATTAATATGTTATAGATACTTTATGTAAAGAGACAATTAAAAAAGTATTGAATCTATTATTAAAAAATTATCTTTTTTTAATATAATTTACTCATCAATAATGTTAATTTGTGATCCAATATTGTAACCTACTCGTACATTATATTTAGTAAACGGTATGTGTGCTTGCTTTTTTTCACACAAATTGTCCGTATAGGTCTTTTGAGATTAAATGCAATCGCGTTACATATTCAGAGTTTAACTTGTTTTTATGCTTTGTTTTTGTAGCCACTCACTTTAAGAAATATATTTCCCTTGCATGCAATGGTCAAAATGGCATTAAAATATTTATAGCTGTGTGAGAAATACTATACATTTTGCATGAATTTGCATCCTAAAATTTAGAAGCTTGTCACGAGTCTATTCGGAATTTTCCACAACTAACAATCCTCTTGGAGAAAAATGGTCTTTAAAATTTAATTTATTGAAAACCTTAATGTGAAGAAGATGCGAGCATGCAAATTAAGTCTTGTATATAAAGCTTAGAGAGAAATGAGAGAGAGAGGTTAGACTGCTAGGTTAGCAGTGATTGATTCAACGGGAAGTGAGGTGTGGATACTTAATAGTTGAATATTGTAATATTGCAGTTGACGATTTGTCAAATGGAAATAAAATCAGATTAGGTCTCTAAGAATTAGAAGGAATTGCTTATACACAAGTGATCTGTTTATTTATAGCCTTCTCGTATCTCGCCTGCCTAGCTATTGTTATTCATATTAAGTATCAAGGTGCATCTCTTAACTTTGGTTAATAATTTGTCTTGTTGATCGTATCGAAAAATAAATTTAAGTTATATTAATTATGGCTAATCCTCCTTCCGACCTCCCCACCCTGAGGGAAGAGAAATCTTCCCTTACGAGCTGTGCTTGCTAAAATTTAGATTTTAACGTGGTTTATGTTGATATGTTGATAAGTTGTTTCTTATCCTTCATTATAGGTGTTTTTCAACTACAAATGCAAAAAGGTACATTTTCCATTTGAAAATTATTTAGCTTTGTAAGACATTGTGCTAACCAATGAGTATAAAAACAATTGAATATTCACAATCGAGTAGGAATTATGTATAAAGATAAAAAGTATTAATATTCTTTTAATATATTATAATAAAAGTTTTAAAAGTGTTGCAAAATAAAGTTATTATATACAAATAAAATTTTCGGTTTCACTTAATAAGATGAGCTTTAGATACTTGTAATTGTACATACTTCATAGAGAACGTGAATCCATTTTTTTGCATACATATTTATAAATTTCTTTTCAATTTTTTTTAATGTGGAACCCTTGAGTATGACTGAAATAACCCCAGGATTCCGTGGAACACAGCTTGAAGACCACTGCTCTAGATCAACGCGAGATCTAATGGTGACGGACCTCCTAACTTGGAGACATGGTAAAGGGACGAGTCAAATTCTCGGAAAGGAATACCTTATAGCTTCCACGTGAGCACTTGAAGAAGGCCAGCTCTATTCAAAGCCATTATTCCTTGCAATGGATTTTTCGAGTTGTTTTTTATTTTTTTTACTTGATACTTGATTAAAATATTGCCACTTAAGAAACAGGCCTCGACTATACTACACTCTTTCATAAAAGAACATAGCAGGGGCTTTTAATCAGAGGGGAAAAAATTTAAGACTATAATTATTTGAACAAGAAAAAAAAAATCTCCCCGCTCCCTATTTGCAATGACAATTGGTTAGAATCTTTTTGTTTTTTCATGATAATTTTTTGATAAATGACTGTAAAATATACTAGTTATATCTACTATGAAGAATACAATACCATAGTTTAATATGTTCTAATTAAAGACAAATGTAGCAATAGTATTCATTAAGATACACCTATAAATAAAATGCTGTTTGAAAAAAAAACTATTACTTATACATTATTCTTAGATATGTGTGCACAATGAGCTCGCTTGTTAATAACATTTTAAGTATTTTTTTTTAACAAAATAACTAACCGGTATCATTTATTATTTTATTTTCAACCCATATGTGTATTACTCATAAATGAAAAAAGATACACGATTGTGGGACCTTTTGAAAAGTGATCCGTGTGACGCTTACCTTAATGAACAGAGGGTACATAGAACCAAAAATTGTAATCAGAATATTAAGCCATCTCATCCAAAGACAAATAGCTGACCTTTTTATTTTGAACAAATCAAAAACATATACAACATTTGCTCCGGTGCTTACTCTCAACTTCCCTACCCCGCTTCATGATGTCTTTTTTTTCCATGTAGGGAAATTCATATTATTCGTCACGACAAATATTTTAAAGAAATTAAGATCGGAATCATGATTTGAATATCTTCATCTTAAAATTCGTGATTTTAACCCCCCCCCCTTCACCAAGCTTTTATAATACAAACAAAAAATAGTTGAGAACATCTAATTTATAAATAACTGCAATCCGGTGTAAATGAAAAATAAATCAAGAATCAAAATTTACTAAGAAAAGGAAACAATAGCTCCAAATTTGAAATAGCGTTATAACTTTAATTGCTATTCTGTTTTAATGAAATGAATAAAAATAATTTCTTATTTAAAAAAAGATTTTAAAAAAATACTTATAAAGGGCATTTAAATTATGGTAATAGTTACCGAAATATTGCTATTTTATAAAGCTCAGCTGTCATCATTTGAGTATGGTTCAAAATTACAAGGTCCATGAGCTCTTGTGTAGCTTCAAAATGGAACGGCAACAAACAATCAATTAATCTGTGTATCTCTTATATTATATATTGAATAATAACCCTTAAATAACAGCATGTAAAAACCTCTTATATTTCAAGATTAAAACAAGTTTTTTATATTTTTATTGAAGACTCAAAGAAATAGGAAGATACAGCCTTTCTTCGTGTTAAATAAAAAGACTAAGCTAGAACGTGCGAGTGTGTGTGATACATGACAAAGTAAGAAACAACCGGCTCTTGTTGCATATCTAATTGACCTCTTATGTATAGTCTTATTTTTATGGTTACAATAGTTGCTAACCCGAAACCTCAAAAAGATATGATGCTGCAAATAAAATTAAGGCCTCTTCGGAGTGTTTTGCGAGTTGTAGATAGATTTTCTTAAGGAACATTAGAATCCCCGAAGTTATTTAAATTCAAATCAGTTACAAAGCATACTTCTTTTATCTAAAATTAATAAATATAGTGTTAAGCAAATGATTTATAAAAAAATATAAAAATGAAAATAAGCTGATTTTTCCCCCTCCAAGTTCCTAGGCACACGAAATTTTTTAAGACGGGGGGGGGGGAAGGGTTGTTAAAAACCAGCTTAAGCTAACTTCTCTTTCACCAAAATTTTATCTAATGTCAATTAATTTTGCTCATTAAAAGGAGAAAGTATTATTAACGAATAAGTAATAAATTAAATTCCAAACAACAAAACAGCTAACAAATCAGTTAGCTGACATGACAGCTAACAAAATCTCTTCGGGTATCTTATTACGTTGGAAAGGTGTTTTTTAAGAGTTAGATATTAGAGCCATTAGAAGAAAAAAAAAAAGAAATATAAGTATTGAGAAAGAAGAAGGAACTACATATAAAATTGGAGAATTTTAAGTTGTTTCTCGAACACTTTATCTGACTTACAAGAATTTTTTTTAATGCGTTTTTTGAAGAATAAAATGTTCACGATAATTTGTGCACGAAAAATAGGATATCTCCAAAGCAATTCAATAAAATTCAACAAAATTTGCAACACTTATGCCTTTTGAAATATAACCAGAAACGTCTTAAGACTTGTTGAGCCCCCCCCCCCCCACAAAACTTGGACCTGGGCTTCTAAGCAAATGTAGGCTCCCCCTATGGCAGTATAAAAGTAGACAGTACATAACATATGTTGTCAAATACTCGTAAAAACAATAACTAGAAACAAATAAATGGGCATGACTTAGAATCGCACAAACCGGCTCGACCGACTGCCGTTCTTTGAGTGAATGAGTAACGATGGTGTATGGCAGTAGGCCTAGGCCTGTGCAGGGACGACGGTCATCACATGTAGCCAGTAGACATATCGTCCGAAACATTTGACCGTTGAAATTATTCAAATAATTATCTTATTAAAGCTGAGGTGAGAACGAGACGAGGCCACCAATATGGCTGAGGCCCTCGACCCGGGCCCAGTTTACCTGTACCTTAAGACGTCCTTGAGAGTAACAAACCGCAGGTTTTAAGATAGTTACGTTTAATCTCATTTTACAGACATTTTTAGCTTAGAACAAAGTAATTTTGACAAAAAACCCTTAACTTCAAATTTGAGAATGCTTACAAAATGTTTATTTCTTAAAATATTTTTTATTCTGTGGTTTGTGACACTTCAGATGGATCAAGAAGTATATCAACGAAATTAAAATTAGATTATGTCCAATTTTTTAAAAAATTTATGCTGTATTTTTTAATATTGAAAATTTTGCTGCAATTTTTTCAAAAACCAGGATGGGAAATACATGTTATTTATTTAATAATTCTTACTTTTTAAACCTATTAAAGTTCTTTAAAACAATAAAATTCTTCTGAAAATAAATTTTTGAAAAGTTTGTCTCCGGACCTAGTCTGATGCTTTAAATATACTCATAACTGAATTGATGAACTCACGCAAGTAACTAATAATAATTTCAAATTTAAAAGGAAAAGAAGGAAGGGGGAAATGCATAAGGAAGATAAATTATTTTTGAAGTATAATTATACTAATCATAAACTATTGAACATTTGTTTAACTATACATATTTGCCTGTTTAATAATTAAATTTCGATTTAGGCTATGTTAGAATTTTAAAGAAAGGTTTGACGTATATATATATTCTGATATTTAAAAATTCAAAAACCTCAAATTCGTAGTTTGTCTTCATTCGCTTAGCCCTGACTTTTACCGATTCATAGAAAGCACCAGCAGCCTCTCTACAATTCTTAGCCTGTTGTCTGCATAATTTAATCAGTCTCCTTTTACTACTGGACGATAGAAGACCGTTTAAACCCTCGTTTCCGACCGCTCGTTGCAGCCGGCGATTTTACCCTACTGTTGGCTCTACTCCATACAACAGAATTGTCACATAGTCACTCATTCAACGCGACTCGAAAGACTAATTACGCGGTCGCGTGCGCTTGCAGCTGCGACACAAATTAGGGACTGTGTACAAATTAAAATGGTCCTTATTAAATGTTCGGACTTCATTAAGTGTAACAATTAATATAATTTCTTTTTTTTATAACGATTTATGATGGTTAATGCTTTTTGCTGGGATTTTTAAATTTTTCCTTTAAGGTGGTCGGGTGCGCAATAAAAAAAATTAAAGTTTTAATGAAATTTTCTAACAAGTTTCTTTACACAATAACTTTTAAGCATTTATCGTGGTTTGCTGTTTGATATATTTTATCTTTATACTAATAATTTTTATATATTTTATCTTTATACTGATAATTCCGAAATTTTTAAAGGATCTTCTAATTTTTCTATTTTGATCAAGATACAGAGGAAAAATTTAAACCAATTTTTAAGATGTTTTTGGTGTAAAAATGCAAAATTAGCATGTAGTACTGTTCTCGTTGAAATGGACGGTGTGGTATGTTAGTTTAGAAAATGGGATGTCAGGTTAAGTGTCATTTGTTTATTGTTTTGAAATACAGCATTAGTAAACGATTCCTCAAATAAATAATAATCAACAAAGGATTTCTGAATTACTACTTTTCACTCAAATCTATACCCAAACTCTAGTGATATTTTTTTACTTAACATAGTTTGACTCTGAGTAATTAAAGAAGCTAGATTTTTCCCTGATACAATTTATTACATGATTAAGTGAAATACGAGTGATTGAAATTAATTGCATTTTATGAGCAAACCAAACGTTAAAAAGGAATCAGCACAGCTCAAAATTATGTTATTTTCTCTAGAGGGAAACATTTTCCAAGAAAATAGTACATTACGATTGATAAAATGTATATTAAAGAAATACAATTGGTCTCAAATAAGTATATTGCGATGAATTTTAATGAGCATCAATTACTAATTAGTGCTAATGAGTGTTAATATCAAATATATATTGTTTTTAAGTAGAAGATTAATTAAATAAAGTATATAAAATTAAATAGTCCAAAAGAACATGAAAAAATGAATTATACCTTTTATTGGTATAAGTTGAAACGTCATAAAAAATTTGAATGGAGAAAAATAGCATCAAAGATGCCAGGCAGCTAATTCACCTCAAAACTCTTTTAATTTTGCGTAATTTAGTTTGTTTTAATTCAAAAATTTGAAACTCAGCCTCATATTTAATTACCAATAAAAAGTTTTTAACATTTAGCACTGGAATTAAATATAAATATAAAAATAGAAGTGAAACATCTTAAGATTAGACACAATAACTCAGATCTTAAATTTTACTCATTTCCAGAATGAACCCCTGTAAACTGCCCAGCTTATATCGTATCGTGTTTTATGAATATCGAATTTGAAAGGCTTTCTCCTTTTGATATCGAAGACTGTAAAACTTGAAACAAATCAAGCATGAGTTTTCATATTCATATCAGATATTTATATTTAGAAAAAGCTATTTTTGTTCATTAAGTTTTGATCCTCTTGAATTACTGATCAGCTTTCAAAATGTACCGCAATTGCTTTGTGAAATACTGCTAAAAATGTGAAAGCAATTTACATTATTATAAGATACAATATCAATACAAATTACTTGCAAAATCAAAGTAACATTTAGTTTCTGATATCACAAGAAAGCTCATTAAAAAGTATTTGTTTTATTAAAGTTAGACGAGTAAGATTTTAGATGACTAAAGCGACAAGTTTACACATTGCAACAACTTCTGAAATACATTAAAAAAGCAAAGAGGAAGTAAAATGAGTAATAAATTACAGTTGAATATAAATTTTGATTCAAAAAATGCAGTAATAAATAGATTTCTCCAAGTGAATGTGTTTTAAAGGAAATGCATTATTTATGTAGAAATGATTATCATTAGTTTCAACAAGCGTCTCGATGATATTCATCCCTAATTGCAAATCCGTTTGCAATAGCCTACGCTTAAAGCTTTCATATTTGGACTTGCTTGATAAAATACGGGGGGGGGGGGACAGGAATTATCAAGTAGAGTATATTATTTAGAGTGTTGTTTAATCATTTTCACTAAAATAGAAGAATTTAATCACCTTGTAATAACGGCATGTTCGGTTATTCAAAATTCTGAACAACTAATTTCGATGCGAGCTTGAGAAAACGAAAATTAACACTGGAGCGAAAATATTTCCTTTGATTTACCAATACATCCTCTCTGCTTTAGGAGGAGCAATGAATAAGTCTGCAATTTGTGCAATCATTTCAGAAAAGCTTCAAGATTCCATGGTTTCCGAATGCATCTTAATCTATTTCGGAAGACTCTGATCCTGAAAATATCTTTTGAAAGAATTCGAAATAAGTAATTTTCGAAGCAAAAGAGAAGCTCCTCATTTCAATATCTGAAGAGTAAGTCTCTGCTTCGAAGAAAGCGAAGATCGGTTGTCAAGATTTCTCAGCAATAAACTGCAAGACAATTCTCATTTAGGATTGAATTTCAATGAGATACGACACATCAGAAATTCGAGAAGAGATATCAAAGAAATTCCTATCGTCAGTTGAAGGCCCAGGGGAAATATCTTCCACCTTTGTATTCGGGAAATGTTGTTTAAGATAATACATTTGAAATTCCTATGAATACAAATAATCAGCAAGACCAACTCTTAAAATGTAGCCTGGATTATTTCTTTATGAGGATTAGATAATAATTTCCTTTTCCATTTAAAGAAGATGCACTATGAAGGCAATTTACCTGATTGAGGCCAGATATCTTTTAAAATTTAGTAAACTACATTATTTTTCAGAAATGCATCAGAGAATATCTATAGTTATCTACATTTTTTAGTTGATACAAATTTTTTAGAGTTTATCAGAAAATTTAAATGAAAAAGTTGAATTATATTAGATTTCAACAGCTTTTTCTGGCAGAATTATATTTTTTTGTTTTTATAAACATACATAAAATGTGTAAACAATATCAAGGAAAATATAATCTAAATATTATTTCGTTGAAACGTTTAGACTTAGAACAAATGAAAAATACTATGCGAGGTTAAATAAAGAAAATTTAAATCAAAATAAAAGTATCGTCTTCATTCATTTTTTATAATACATATAGAACAGAATTATATATTTTGATATGGACATTCAGTATTCGTGCATTTGACTTAATATTTATTTCATGAACTTTTCAGGAACTTTAACTTGCATTATTCTTTGTATAATCCTGTGAGATCTAGAGAGCTCTAATGCGAAGAAAAGAATATTTGATAACCATCATAACTCAAGAATACGGTCTATTAATCAAGAAGTTAACGCTCATCTAGATAAATTTTAATCTATCCTAGATTTTTCAACGTTTTAATTCATCAAAAGCTATACATCTTTTAAAATACTAAAAAATTACTAGATCTCTCTAAAGGAAATTTGTATACAAACATCAAGACTAGAATATCACCAATTATTTATCTTCAAATATAATATGACAACATCAAAAATAAGAATCTAAATATAACATTTCCCATACATCATTGAAAGTTTAAAACGTTTATATTTCTATATAT
The DNA here is from genome assembly GCA_019973975.1 of Trichonephila clavata. Taxonomy (NCBI): domain Eukaryota; kingdom Metazoa; phylum Arthropoda; class Arachnida; order Araneae; family Nephilidae; genus Trichonephila; species Trichonephila clavata. The sequence goes on from BMAO01035293.1 coordinate 227,058, forward strand.
ATTACTATAATTATCTGACTTGAAGTAATTACATCAAGAGAACAAGAAATGTAATTAAATACTAATAGAACATTTAGTAAGATAGTCACACTATCTCATAAGAAAAAATCTTAAAGAACAAAAATGCAGAGTTAAATATGTGTTTCAAGGTGCCAAACTTTTCCCTATTTCCAATATTACTGAATAGAAATAAAAATGACGAGAGAATATACAGTTATGAATAATGTAAAATTCTAAATAAATGGAAGATTATTAAAATTAATTGAAAACAAATCTAAAACATTAGATTCTAAAAGTTTCAATTTAATAGTTAATTACTTTACTGCGTATTTATCAGGAATATAAATCACAATATAACATATGCAAAAATACGTGATTTTTCTATCAAGTTTTTAAGGTGCATTACACATAGATTATGCCAATCTTCCCTTCACATGAGAAGTAAACAATTATAATAATTATCAATACTTTCAATTGAAATGGCTGGAGATTATTTGAAACTTTAATCATTTTAACGTCAAAAGTTTGTAATAAAAGTTGTGCTATAGTTTAATATCTTTTTTAAAAGGGAATTAATTCATACCAAGAGAATCAATTTCTATACATAAATGCATCTATCAATCCACGTGTTGATCTCAATTTATATTATGAAAAATATTTTTAAGAATTAAAAACTAAACTGACCATAATTTATTAGATAAATTATCATTAGTTTTAGTTCATAAACTAATGATTACATTTCTGAGATTTATTATTATTGTAATTTAACGTTTTCAAATTACAATAATAATAAATCTCTGAATTATACATAAAGTAGGCAACGCTAATTTTTCTTGTTGCTATTTGTGATTATGTTAGGTGTCATGGAAGCAATTTTATACAGAAATGCTCGAATCAATTTGTTCTGATTTTTTTCTTCGAAAATTTCATTTCAGTTTTAGGTTTAAAATGCTAATGTGATAAGTACACAACACAATTTTCTCAACTGCAATCTAAAAAATTATAAATACTCGTTTTTTTTTTTTTATAGTTTCCTCTGTTTTCAGAAAGCTGAGGAAACTGGTATAGAGGATAATTTCTCAATAAAGCTGTACAAAAAAAACCCCGTTCAAAAACTATCTTCTTACAAATATATATACTATAGATTTCCTTAAACTATAACTTTTTATACACACATCGAACAATTATTTATGACCGCAATCGTTCATCTCAATCGAATATTATATTTTATATCAATTGGACTAATCACAGAATTCTATAGTTGTGATAAAACGAATAATACTATGCATGCGATTATACAAGGAAATTGGTCTGAAAAAATTAAAATGGTTTACATAATTTTCATAAAAATATCACTTTGTATATTTATTATTATAATTTGGTAAAATATGACTATTAGGGTATATTAAGTAAAATAAATAGTTTAGTTACAATTGTAAATGTTAACAAAATCAATTAACAGAACCCTATTTTGCTGGGTTTACCATATTTGCAATACGAGGTTGAAAATAAAAGGCTTACAGTCTTAACACTATTTTGCAATTTCATCTCTTTGGAATCTCTTTTATACAAAGTATCAGAAAAATAATGTTAGTTTGAAACTTATTCAAAATAATTGAATTTTTCAACAAACAGTATTTCATTCTCAATAATTTTTATATTAATTTGCAGAAATCGAAGTCATATAAGTTTTAATGCAACTAATAACTCATTAATCGAATTCTCAGAATTTGAAAATATTCTAATATTCTGTAAACATAAAAATCTCTAACAAATTTCTTTTAATTTGGCAAGAACATACTTTTTCTTCTTTTTAAATCATAGTATCAGGAGATCAATAAAGACTATAAAAATGGTGATATATTATACAAAATTAATCTTCAATGATGGTTCTTGATTTTTCTTCCAATCATTCGAACTGTAATATGTAAATACTAGCCATTTATTATGGAAAAGTTTCCTGTCAGCCATTTTGAACTTGTTCTGAAGTAATCATACTTATGTGTGTTGTGTGTACTGTCACGTGATATATCTCCCCCCCCCCTTAATTTTTTTTATTACGACGATATTTATTTTAACCAATAACAATACAGAGCAGTAAATATAAAAGAATATTCTACACAAAACATTTTTAGGTACTTATTGTTAATTATTTAACCAATGAATCTAATTGTCCCTGTTAAAATTTCAAACTTTTAGCACTGATATACATTTTGTACATAAATGACACTCATGTAGCCTAATCAACATTCACCAAGCAATTTTTTGTAATAAAAAAAACATAATCAGCAGTTTCATAACTATAACAGTAATTTAGTGTTCATTTCTACTTAAGGTATCCGACTACCCTAAAACTGTGAATTTTGTCAAAAATTGACAATTTTTTTATGATTTTATTTTATGGGCCATCTTATTAGCTTTATAAAAATACTAAGTTTATCATTTTCCGTTCACTAGAACAAAAACTACAAGTGGTTTAGTAAAAGCAGATGCCATCACTTTAAGCAAGATGTCCTACTTTAAAACGCGTTTTACACGAGATGTGATTTTTTGAAAATAAATCAAACGGGGTCAGCGATTGCTAAAATAGTTTTGAACATAATTAACTGAAATCTTTTCTGTAAGTTCTGTATAATAGTAGAATTGTTTTAACCTTCTGATTTATCAATCACTGTTTTATTACGAAATTTACAGTCCCGTATGTGAATATAATCAGTCTTTTTAAGCATTTTCATATAGTAACCGAGATAAAGTGCTCTAGTTTTTGTAAAAAAATAAAATATCTCTTATCCTAAAGGTCATTTCAAAATTGAATAATACAGCAACACATTAAATTGAAAAAATTGAAAGTTTGTTTATAAACCTTTGGTGCAGAATGGGCCGCGTTTATGCTATTTTTTGTCAATTTTTACCTATTTTTTCCATTTTAGTCATAATAATTTCTTTTTCTCTTCTTAATTTTAGCACATTTTTCTTAAAATGCACTAAACAAGTCTAAAAATAACAAAAAAATCGTCATATCTCTTTAAAAAAAAAAAAAAGCTGTCACGACCAGTCGATACCTTAAAACAAATAAATATTCTTTCCAACATTGCCAAAATAATTTTTTGATCCCACTAAAGCTAAGCTAAATTTCACCTGAAACATTTCTATTCATTTACGTGTCGTGACATGTTTGGATATGGGAGTCAGTTTTCTATATATACACCAGTTTGTAAAATATTCACTTAAGAATGCCTAACCAGATATATGCGCGCCATCTGGCACTTGTGTAGTGGGGCAAGTCCCGTGGTCCAGAATTACACGTGTCAAAAGCGTGCTGTAATCCATTACATGTCCTTCACCACTGCGTAACGCTTTTATAAACCACCTATCTGTAATCACACACACTTGCTCTGAACGGGCCCAACTACTCGCAATAGATTTCAAATGAACGAACCAGAGAAGGAAATCCATTCGTCAAGTACTAGGTAGATTTTATCACAATGTTTTCTGCAGGAGAGAAGTATTTGTTGATATTACGGAGCAGTTTTTTTTCTGAATATTGACGGTAGAATGCAATGCTTGTCCGAGATCGGATTTTGATACCAGAAGGGGGAAGTGTTGGTGGACGTCGTTCTTCATCTGATAAAGAATAACAACTGTATAGCAAAATAATTAAACTAAAAAAAAGCTTTTTCCCTTTTGAGGTTCATTGTATTTAGCTAGGCAAGGGCTTTGAAAAAAATGTCTCAAGTAAATTTGATTTTCATTGACTGGAAATTAAGATCAACCGACAGGATTTTTGATAAATTCAGCTCCTTTGTACTGAAGATACATATGAACAGTTTCAATATTTGGGGGTACTTGTTAAGAAGATTTATCTTAACATTATATGAACATTTTCTGGACTTTTTTTCCTCAAAAAATAAGCATTAAATTTAGACAATGCTGAAAATATCTTAGTTAAAAAAAATAAGCTTTTTGCGATTTGGAGACACGTACGTTGATTCTTGTATTAATTGAAAGAATAAAACTCTCTAATTAGCGTAATCGTAGCATAGGGGAAAAGACATAATGGAATATAAGCACATTGAATATATGAGAGATAAACATAAAACCTTATTATAAATGTAGCTATTTTCTGTAAATTATTAAACGACATTTACACAATTATCGTTTTTTCCCCCTGTTAAATTGCGATTTTTTTTATTTAAAATAGCAAAAGTTTTCTCTCTCTTTATGTGAGAAAGGGTGGGTTGGGTGCATCAGCTATTTCTTACCATAATATAAACAATTAACTAGTTTTTCTGAAAATGGAAATTTAAAAAAAAGATTCGTGCATGTGAAAAAAAAATACTTTGTTTTAACTGCTAAATATTTTTTATTTTTATAAAGCAATACGTTTAGAAGTGATAATACGAATTAACATTATAGCAATATGATTAAAAGGTGATAAAGCGATTGACACTTAATATTACCATGTGTTTATTCTCTCGCTTTCTTGTATGTCTACCCGGGTGGAATTTCATAATTGATTTTAAACTGACTTTCCGATCATCTAGAGACTTGAAATTTGAACCATAGCTCAGAAGTGGATGGCAATGCATGAAAATGTGAAAAAAGAAGGAAAAAAAAACGAAAAGGAAGAATTTTATACTTTTTAGTCCATTATAAAAACATGGCACATTAAAAAATTTTGTTTCTAAAGAGAGGAATCTTTATGAAATATAACGATACGGGACTGATCCTATCCCTTAAACGGAGAGAATAAATGCACTTCAAAACCATTAATTAATATCCATTGAAGGTCAAGACTAATTCCAGCAACTACGAAATCCCCCCCCCCTCCCCCGGCTCCAAATATCAAACTCAAGGATAAATTCAACAATGAGTAAATGATAGTTTGAAAAACTAAAAAAAAACATGCTTTTATTGTGGATCGAACTAAGAAATGAAAAATAAATTATAGTTTAAAAAAACTAAAAAACACACTTTTATAGTGAATTGAACAAAAAAGTTAAAGAATAATTCTTAATATAAGAATAAAATGATTAACAAGAAAATTAATGTCACTGGGGTAAAAGCGGTGGGTATTCTATATTAATTGTTATAATTTCTTACTAGTAGTTCCGAGTTAGTGTAAAAATGTAGTACAAAGCACCCCACGCTTTTACCAAAATGACATTAATTTTCTCGTTAATCCTTTTTTTTCTTATATAAAGAATTATTTTTTTACTCTTTAGTTCAATTCACTATAAAAGCGTGTTTTTCAGTTTTTTTTTTAAACTATAATTTCTATTCCGATATATTTATCCTACAGTCTCTATTGTTTTAGATCTTTATAAAGAGGTTTGTATACTACTTTTTGTTACTTTTAATTGTTAACGATTAAAATTGTACAAACTAATTTGGATATTTTTAAAAAAAATTTCTTACATAACTCTAAATAAATAAATTGTTCTTTTAAATTATAGGTTAATGGGATTTATGTTTCTATAAATTAACCTCCATTTTAAAATTCCTTTCAACTTTATATCTTGTTTCAGCTATGTGATATAGGCAAATATAGGAGAAGGTTAGCATCTTGAACTATGCTTAATCCTAAACCTAAGAGTTTGCTCTTGTTTTACTGAAGCTTTTCACAACTTCGTTTTATACTGTAATGCTATTTTCTTACCTATTGTTGTTTTTCCTTTTGAGACCATTAGTGTTTAGCATTATTAATGATTATATGTAAACTATGAATGTGTAATCACATTTTTGAAAGCCATACAATTCAATGTTTCAAATTCCTTTAAGCAAAAATATATATTTATCATGTAAAGTAGTATAATATAAATTTTTAATATAAAGAGAATTTTAAAGCATTCCACGACTATTCAAGTTCATTTTTGTATAAAGGATAAATATTTTCCCAAACAAGCTTATTTATAAATTTTCATATTTGTGATAAAACAGTCATTAAAAATATAAAATGAAAAAAAAGCATTTTAAAAAAACTAAATAAATATGAATTTTGAAATTAAATTAAAACAGTATACTTTTAATGTTTTATTTTCAATTCACTCATATTTATGAATAAAAATTATTCAATTTCCTTTCTGTATGATATGTGAAAACCAATATAAATGACATAAAAAATACAGAAAAATTGGAAGAGAAAAAAAATTTCTTTTCCTGGTATAGAAATTCAATACACGGCAAAGCATTCAAAGTCTGCATATCACATTCGAAATTCTGAACACTCTTTAAAAAAAAAATTATAGCTTTGAGTGAAAGTCATAAAAACTAAGCAAATCAATTTTAACAATGAAGCGGTTTCGTATCGTAACTGCATGAGCTTTGAATTTTTGAATAGATGGGAGGTATTTTAAACGTTTCTTTGTGCAGCCACAATACAAGACGTAAAATCGTGACGCTTTTTTTAAGGGCAACAGTCAGACTTAAACTCGTAACAAACGTGACCATTTGCTATCTTTTCAAACTAAAGAACTTCTGGAAAAAGTCTATCATTTGTTTTAAAAGAGTTTATATATCAATACTATCGTATCATTTTGTTCAGGAGCATTCTTCAATTCAATGCTTGTAAAACATATTGATTTGAAATAAATAAATGCTCTTTAATTAGTAAAAAATTGGAAAGATATGTAAATATATGTAGATATCTTGCATCAAAAATACTTTTAACCTTTTTTGTTTATTTTCCACCACCAAATATATAATTTCAGTAAAATAATGATATGAAATGTAGAAACTACTCTAAGCTATCTAACCTTTAATGAACACAATTTTTAATACCTATATTAAAAGTATTGAGCTTGGTATTTTCCCATTTTTTCATGTTGGAAGGTAACTTAATAAATAAACATAAAAATAATTTGTAATACATGACTTTTCTGGGCAGAGTAATATATAACCACTATTTCTACTTATAAATGTTAATATAAGTAGTGTTAATATAATATAAAATTAAAATTTTTTATTTACTCTCTGCAGTACATATTCTTCTCTTCCAACAAAGATAAGATGAGAATAAAATCTTCCCCAAACCAGTTATGAATTATTACTTGAATAATTTTCCAGAAAATTTTATCATTATAACACTTTTGAGATAATTTTAACTTCAAGCCACTTGATTAAACGTTTTCCAAGAATGTGTGAATTAAAAATATTTAGTAGGATTCCTTGCTATTTTTCTTCAAGTGAAGATATAAATAAGACACAAATGAATGTCATATGATTGCAAATGTGTTCAAGCGTGATTTTTTATCCCACGTATTTTCAACATTAGACCAGAGGATGCACAAACCGTGGTCTCCAGAGCTACGAGCAATAGTTAGTTTTCTCGTGTTCCACATTATCAAGTGTTACTTTTATTTCAAAATTTTAAGCTGTCGTGAACTCTCACCCATGGAAGTGAAAGGTTCTATCAAAGGAAGGGACTTTTTAATAAAATACTGTTATTATGCCTATCAAATCCCTATCTAAATTCAACCTAAGCTAGGGGAACTGTCAGGTTAGTTACTAATTTAAATACAGTAGAACCTGATTTTGTGCGGTTCTTTTTTATGTGATTTTATTTTTGTGCAATTTTTTTCTGTGCTATCTTTTTTTTATGCGGTCTATGAATTTCAATGCTTTGGCGTCACTGTAATGTTCTCTATCAATGTACCAGCGGCGCGGAGAATGTTACGGCCTCCCTGAAAAGTCAGATTTTGTCTTTAATATTTTATAAATTGGGTAAATAAGTACTTGGGTTAGGCAGGCCTTGAGCGCCCTCGCTAGGCGAGGGTTGCTGGAGTGTATGCTACTGCAATGTACATATATGCACTTCAAGACGCTGTGTGCATTAGTTATAAACAGTCTCCCGACAATGCACGTTCAGTTGCTTTCTATCAACATGGCAACAGCCAGCGCTTGATTAAAGACGAAACTTTCAATGACAGTGACATTATCAATAATTTGATAGACTATGAAGACGGACAAGAAAAATCGTATTCTTTGAGAGAGGATAAAATATATGCAGGGATACAGTTTTCCAACAAATTAGAAAAGCATTTTCTTAAAATTGATATCAATTCCGAAAGGAGTATGAGATTTCAGAAACAGCTTCGATCATTCAAACCTGATTATCGTGACATTTACGAGCATAAATCATGGTTCCCGTTCAGAAAGCAGTTTTATAGTCATAGAACGTTTTATTCCCAAGAAGATTAGTGTTTTGTTACTAATTCTTCCTGATCGGCAGTTACATCAGATCAATGCCCACGGAATTAATTGGAGCAAGGGGCTAGTAGTTCACCTGTCGTTATCCGTAGCTTTGAGCACCATACAGGTGACAGTACGATTTAGCTCGGTTCCACCCCAATTTAGAGTGAGAACCGTCTTGGGGGGGTCAGAAGTCTCCCACCTCTTTTCCCTTTCCACCAACCTCATGAGAGGACTTGCGGCTCGACGGCTGTTTAGAGTAACCCCCTGCCGCAAAGGCACTGTACATTTACAAACACCCATGCCTTCTCCGGGATTCAAATCCAGGCCCAACGGCACAACAGTCAGCGTCACTAACCACTATAATGGATGGGTAACTAGTATAGATAAGAGAAGGTTAATAAGAGTCTTGAATAGATCCCGTTGTAAAGTCACTCTGAATCACTGTCCTTTCTGATAAAGTCTTTAAAGAATTATTCTTCTGGATTTAAATGTAGTTTATTAGTAGTTTAAAGACGTTTTATACCATTTTAGTAAAAATTCCACTTAAATTTTGTTGATCGAACTCACCGACAGACAAAAAGCTGATAATTAGCTAAATAAATTTGATGTGTACAATCTATTAGCTCTTTTAGCGTTATGTTTTAAAATCAATTCTAGTCATTTCCGAATATTCCTCTGACAAATCTCTTAGATTTATATTATATTTATTTCTGAGGGAAAACATTTACAACTCGTGTATATCAACAAATAAAACAAAATAGGATTCTACTGACTTATAAAAATTTAGAAATCATAGCATAAGGCAGCTTCAAAAATGAAACTAAATAATATTGATTAAATGTAGTATCACATACACGCTCAAACTTATTGAATTTATTTATTCCTTTTTTATGTAAATCCGTATGAACAAATATAACTTAAATAAACGGTGTATAGTAATTTACTATTATGTTTTTTGAGGAATCTTTAAATAAACCTCAAAAAGCATAGAAGACTATCCCCATGGACCAAAGAATAAATACCATATGCAGTATCAAAATAAGTCTTTGCTCATCTGCTGTAGCTCTTGATTAAAAAAGAAAATTAAAAAGAGTAAATTTCAGGGTATTTTTTTAGATATTAAATATGTTGTTGTTACTTATGCCACCTGATAGACAGTAACACCAGATCAAGGTCCAGGAAATTCATTGTGGTGAAGGGCTAGATTTTTACGCATGTCGTTAGCCTTAGATTTGAGCACCATGCATGTGACAGAAATATTTTGCTCGGTTCCACCCCAATTTTGAGAGAGAACACCTTGGGGGGGGGGTCGGGAGCCTCCCCTCTCTCCTCCTTCCCCAACCTCACAAGAGGACTTGCGGCTCAACGGCTATTTAGAGTACCCTCTTACCATATAAAAGCACTATACATTTACAAACATCCATGCCTTCTCCGGGATTCGAACCCAGGCCCTACGGCACCACAGTCAGCGTCACTAACCAATATACTGGATGGGATGCTAGATATTAAACATAAGCGATTGTAACTAATTGTAATGATAAATTAGTTACAATCTGATTTGTATTCAATTTGGAAAATAATTTTTGAAATTTTGCCGAAAAATCTCACAAATTCTACAATAATTAATTCAAATGAAAACATTTAAGCAGTATGGTTTGTGTTAACAACACCCAAATTTCATTTACTTAAGAAACAAAAACAAAGATAATCCAACTATTGAATTTTATCAAAATACCCTGTCACCTGTATTGAATGCTAACATTACTTAATCGGTTAATATTTTCTGAATCTATGTTATCGTTCAAGGTTTATTTTTCCTTTTCTTCTCCTTTCATTAAGTTCAACTATAAATATTACATTCATATATAAAAACAAATTCAAATCTTAAATATCGTTATCGTAAAGTATGAAACACTGGAATAAAGTTTCTTTTGCATTTTCCTTCCGTTTTATCTTATAAATCTGAAGTAAACTTCAGCTAAGTCACATGATTAAAAATTATTAACCAAATTATGTAAAAAAATTTCCCTTTCAACGACTTCATTTACACAGAATAAATCAGAATTTCATAAAAATTATCAGCAAGAAGTTCATATTTATTTCTACGTCTAATTAACTTGCCCCAACCCAAAAATGACTTATTAATTCATTTATAAACTTCAAAATAATTACTGTCCTATCATAAACCGAAATAATAACTTTTAGATGCAAGCCCATAAAAAACAAGTTGTGCATTTTACTTTCCTTAAAAGTATAAATTTCTAACTACTTTCTTAATGCACGTAAAATCCCTTATGTACCATTTATTTTCAGACACCATTTACTGTTTTAAAATTGAGTAAAGAAATGAATAATGCGAAGATTTATTCACATCTTCTCATAATGAAGTACTCAACCCAACTCCAAAAACTACTTGAAAGAAACACGAAGGCATCTAATGAAAATAGACTATTTACTTTTAGCATCGTAGCTGGAGTATTGATTTCCGAAACAATAATCGCCGTTGATAAAAAATTATTTATGCTATTCCCTGGACATCTTCCTACTTAAGAAAACGTGTAGTGAATAGAGTGTTTTAGCAGCCATTGAGATCCTTGCTTCTTACCTATGATGGCTTGATGTACCAGCAATAAACCATTTAACAATTCGTTAGAATTAGACTCTTACTAGAAAAGTGCGTCTTTTAACCTTCCCTCACGCTTCCTTTTTATATGTTTATTTCCAGCTTCATAACAGATCGAGCTGAATAAATTTAAGTAGCGAGTTTACTTTCACAAATGAGGCACTATTTAAATATTCATAACGGACTGAAGCTATAACCTTAAAAAAATGCAACGCATACTAAAACTTCAAAGACGAGGAAGAAAAAAATCCTCCTCACACCAAAAAATATTTTTTTTTAAATAAAAAAAGCTCGTTTTTGCAGAATTCTGACTACTAATAAACTCATTAATTTTTTTTTCCAACGCCTCACTTTCAAAAACAATTTAGATTTGAATGCAGCCGTAGCGAAGAGCTTAAGAGGTAAGACGTGACTCTTAGCGTGGTGGGTGATAATTTTTTCCTTCCACCATGATAGGAGGGAGAACGACAGCAACAACCCCAGAGTTATCGATTTAGGAAAAGAAAATTGTGTTTTAACTAAAGTAAAATACATTTCATATCTTTAAGTAAATATAAGTGTGAAATGACATTTTGTGTTATCATAATACGTAATCTATCGTACTAAAGACTACACGCAAATTTTTTTAAAAAAAATAAATATTTTGCTTTTTTAAGAAAGAAAAAAAACCTACTAAAAAAATTGTAGGTAATTAAAATTATTACAGTAATAATATAGTGAGATTATTTTGTAATATCGTAATAAATGAAAGTCTAACTCAGAACAAGAGAAAATCAGTCTGAAGAATTACTTAATTATACCTGATATTATAAAAGGCACAGACAATTGAAATACATATCCAAGTTGCGCACTTAAGCTTAATATAGGTAACAAAGTAACGATTCAAAATATTATTCCATCTGTTCTATGAAATTCACCGAGTTTTCTGCAGTTTTGTTGGCATAGCATCAAATTTAAACCATATAATTGTTTCTCGGTTGCACGCTATAAGTATTGTAATTCATAAGAAGTTTGCATTTGCTAAAAATAAAAATATATTCTTTAATAATATATAGCTTAAAACACAATTAAATGTAATTACTAAAATTCTACACAAGTGGTATTTTTTTTTAAAAAAATTGCCAGATCGCTTTTTGGCAACAGACTATTCAGATGGTAGTGTCAAGATGAAGTATCTTATTAGCTTCAATTGAATGAAACTAAGGTATTAAAAACTTAAAAGACACATTTTATTATTTATTGAATGGAATATAATTACAGTAGCATCATTTTCTTAAAATATATCCATTGTTCGTTAGAATGGAATCATTTGAATTTATGCCTATTATCCAGTACAATGATTCTCAACCACTGTGCCGTGGCACTTTTGTGTGCCGCCATTTTTTTAAAATTATTATTTATACTCTGAGAAAAAAATTTGAAAAATTCAGAAACGAATCATTCGGCATTTTTATAGAAATGGACTATTCACAAAATTGTTATTGACCATTTGACAGCACTAGAGGAGAGTTACTTCCCAAATTTAGATACAACAAAATTTAATTGGGTTCATAATCCATTTGTGATAACGGATACATCTACATCTGTATATGAATTAATTTTGAATGAAGAGAAAAAACTAATTTTGCTCTGTAATAATCGTGATTTAATCTCAAAATATTTGGAAGAGTCAATTAATTTTGGATTAAAGTTAGAGGCTATTATTTCATAATAGCGAAAAAAGCCTTAGAAATATTGTTACAATTTGCTACATCTTATTTTGAAAATTCAGATTTTCAGCCTTAACAAATATAAAAAAGGAGAAAAAAAAAGAACGAAACTTTTAAATATAAATGACAAAATAAGAATGACATTATTTTCACGATCCAATAAAAACGAAATTATTAAAAATCATTAAGCTCAAATTTCGCATTTAATGTGTTCTTACAATTAATTTGTACTTAATTACTGAATAATCACGTTATTGTCTTTGTCGTAGATAGTTTATTTAACATTGAAAATTATATCAAACTATTTTACATAGTGTATTATAGATAAGCAAAATTCTTTTAAACTTATTTTATTGTTAGTGTGCCATAAATTTTGAAATTGTTAAAAGGTTGTGAATCACTGTGTGTGTGATCTATTAAGTAGCAAACATATCTTAAATATGTGGGTATCCATTCTACTCCATTATTAAATTCTTATAATTATTAATTTAAGCATGTTGACAAGTATAAGTAGTGCACATGTTATACGCATCTTTATGACAAAGAACAAAATCTCGAAAAGCTAGGCACCGATGGCTGCATTTTGACTAAATGTGTTGAATGATTTTTTATGGTATTAAGGTTAGGTCTAGGACATAGTGGGCACATACAAGGGATACGGGGTGTCCTGGGGATCCGGGCACCCTCCAAAGCCCTTGAGTTTTTTTCGATTAATGATAATCCTATTTATATATAACGTAAAATTTAATTAAATGATTGTAATTAACAGTTTATTTTATTAATTAATACGAATTATTAATTCAATAATTTATTTTTTGTTTTTTGTTAACAAAATCGACAAAATCAGACGAATCAATAGGTGTTGTCTTAAAGTATGATACGAGTTGAGGAACTTTCAACCATGGACTCTCCCCCCCCCCTTGAAATTTTTTTGTGTGGGCTACTGGTCTAGGACAATGATCATCACATAAATACAAGTAATACCGTCTTACCACTTTTTCCAATTGACATGCAGTTTGAAATTCCCTGTTGTACAGAAAATATGTATGGGAATAATATTTGACCACTTTAAAATTATCTGGATGATGATCTTATTAAGACGGAGTTGAGAAAGAAACGAGGAACCCACCGAGGGTGAGGTCCTGGCCTGGGCCCAGTTGGCCCATGCCAGACGTCCTAAGACGTCCCTGTAGCTTAAGACGTCCTGTAGCTGAAGCATATATATATGAATCCCCAGCCCTTTATACATCAGTCGGGGTAAGCTCCCTGTCAGGTCAACTCAAAACACCTCACGCATAAGTACTTTAACTTCGACGGACTTTCTTGAAAAACGTGGACGATTGGCACACTCGCTCCAGGTCGACGCTTGAAATAGTATTCGTTTCTTGTCATGGCTTGTGGTACAGAAAAATTTGTTGAATAATTGAAATAAAGTATCATTTGATAAACGATTGCACTTTTCACACACACACACACACACACTACTCTAAGTCATAATATATAACAACTCTATACATGCTCATGTATTTTTTTCAAACTTTATAAAAACAATTTTCACGTTAGATTAGAGAATTATAGTCTTTTAGTCTATACTAGATGTTGGCAAAGGGTGGCTCTTTGTATGGACATAAAAGGCTCTTCAGACTTTTGCCTATATGTAATTACTACAAAAATAATCCTATGTACTAAAAAAAATGTGTGTTTTTTTTTCATTTTATAATAATCTATTGAAAATATTAACTTGTATTTGAGTGTACATTTAAATTTGACTGGCTAAAGACAGGTATTTATGTATTAAATTGTTTTACATCTGAAAATTTAATTGTGAATCAATGAAAATATTAGAATTAGTTCTGAAGAAGTAAAAGTCCAATTTATATATATATGTAAAGTAAAAATGCAATAAGTATTAAGTAACAGGTATTTTTATAATAAAAGAAGACATTCCTTAAATTGATTTCCAGAAACGTTTACTTATTTGCATGTATGAGATAGGAGCACTCATGAATGCACAAGAGATGGCCAATAGAAGTGACAAAAATGCATTCCGTGTTTTATGACATATTTAAGGGTTAATAAAGAGTGTTGAAATGACTTTTACAAAGTCAATTTTAATTATTAGAATAAATTCTAGATTAAAGCATATACGGTTCTATTGATACAAAAATTACTTTTTTTACAAGGCTTGAAAGTTTAATTCGTAACATCATGATTTTTTGAGAACGTTTATTCTTGAATTTAAAACTTAACAGAAATTTAAAGATATTTTCAACAGTCCTTAGTTATTAAAAGGACTGAAAATATTTTATTATGGGTAAAACTTTTGCGTAAACTGTATTAATATTTAAATGAATATTATTAAAAAATTATTAATTGCAGCACGAGTTATGATCGTGACTGCTATAGGCACCTTCCCAACTCTCTTGCGCATGTGTTTACATATAAATTACATGTTTCACTAACTACTTGGCTCTTCACTTTCGAAAATTTGACGAAATCTTGTTTATACCAATCGCTTTCAAAATGTCAACAGTTCAGGAAAGTTAGCAATACCTCCACAAAAAAAACCTTATTCACATAATTCATCAAAACCGTATTACGGGAATAATTTTCTCCCTGAGAAACACGAGAAAGATTTTGAAAACCGTTGATCATATCACTTCACTCAGAGCTTTATTTTGTAGTTATTAAAGCTATTAAAATTATAATCTTGTATTTAAAATTTTTAGCTAAGTAAAAAAATATATTTGAACTTAACTAGAAGTCTTCTGGGATCACATATAGGAAGTATATTTTATTTAAAAAATATTGGCTTGAATATATAATCGCTTAGTTGAACAGAAATTCGATCGAAATATTGTAGCTATCAATAAGACGATGTATTGTTCAAAATATTGAAATGATATATGAATAGATAAAAATAAAACGTATTGAACAAACTAAAAGCAATACATAAAGAGTCACGGTCCGAGGACCGAGACAATTGAGGGACTCTAATTGAGGGAGATTGAATACAATTAAATGTAATTGGAAAAAGAAAGAAGTTATAGTTACAATTAAATTTACGTCTACAGCTAAATCCTAATATTCTCATTCAGCGCCAACGTCTGTATACGTAAAAAACAATATGTACTCCCACACAAGACCTAAACTCAACTCAATTAACCTCAACTTTGATTGCTTTTTGAGAGAAATCTTACGTGTGAGTGTGTGGGAAGGAACTAGAAGACACAGTTCCTTTCAATTTGTAAAGTATTTACATAAACTTCGAGAAATGAATGTGGACTCTTGAAAAAAGTATAATTTGCATAACCAAACAAAACAGTACAAAATGGTGTAATCAAATCAACAGAGAACTCCGGAAATTAAGTGCAAATTTTAATTGACACAGTTATAGTTGTTTTCCCCTTTTTACTCACTCGTAAGCCTTCGATATTCTTCAACCATAGAAGACGAACTGCTGCTCCCTTCAACCTTTGACCCTAACCCATCGCCACGACGGCGACTCCAGTGAGTAAAAGTACTAACCGCACAGTCTATTAAAACTCCATATTTCTCCAGACTTCAAAGTTCGACATGTCATTACATTGCGATTATTCAATTCTTTCGACTACTACCGGTACTTCTAAACAGACCTGCGGTAATAGAGAAATGGGTCTGACCTGGGAACCGCTCCACTCACCAGTCGTCATTACGTCTCATCCGCGAACTAAACGTGGTCATCAATTGGCAATTTTTCACCATTAGAAGCCCCTTCGTTGCCACCGGGGGGCCAGTGGCTGCCACAGTGACACACAGGGAACTACAGTGCACGCATTCAGGGTTTGTTGATCCATGCAGGCCGCTTGTTTAGTGTCGCCTACTTAAAGAGAGGGATGTGTTATTGGAACGCCTCGGGCAATTTGTAGAGACTTAAGCCCGCTTGTGTCTCGAGAACGGCGCTGCGGAAATCGACAATAATCGAGAAATAATCAACCATTTTCATTTTGTACTACACAAAATATTCACTCTCAAAATGTGGGGAGTCTTTGAAGGAAACCTTGTCTAAAGTAAGGGCAATCGATTATTTTAATTGGGGTAGTTATTTAAGATTGAGAAGATATCAGAAATTCATCATGGCTAAACTTGTCATCGTGGCGTAAGGTAAATGTTCAAAATGAGAGAAAAGTGATAACACAGTAAAACTGTATTCCATTTGATGAGCTTTGTTTGTAACAATTCCGAAAATATAAAACACGAAGAGACTGTTAATTTAACTTAAAAATGGAAAATATAAACAGAGGAAAAAATATAATAACTTTGAAATTCGTCTCTTTCGAAATTCGTCTTGCTGTCACAGAAAAGACATAGTTTGAAACCTCTGATATTTAAATGATTAATGACGAATATATCAAGGTAAGAAATGAATGCAATTTCTGAACACAAAAAATATCACCTATAAAAGATAAAGATAAAAACCTCTCCGGGTCTTTTTTTCGGGGGGGGGGGGTGTCTGTAAATAATGAATCTTTGTTTTGAATAATTAAAGATAAATCTTTTCGAAACTGAAATTGCTTAATTAACTATGTATAAAACTAAATTTTTGTATATAAGCTGCATTTACTTATGATTTTTATGGAAGAATAGAAACAGTAAACTATGAAGTCCTGAAAAAATATTATTCATTGTTTTTATAACTCATTTGTGTTCGTTGCGATATTTTTAAAATTTATTGATGTATTTATTCCAGTATGATTTTTTTTCGTTGTTTTTTGTAACATTTATACTATGATTTAATGCTCAGTTCCTTTGGTTAAGCATAACAAAAAGAAATAAAAGATTTATTGTCACAAAAAATTTTGAAAAAATAAATTGCTACTTTGAATATTTTATAACAATTTTTCCAAAGTTTATTTTTACTATTTCTGTTTCATGATCTTACGGAAAAAGCAGAATGTATGGGATATTATTTAGTTTGTAACTATTTTTTTAACTCACACACACAAAATGAAAGCCCATCTATTCTGTAAGGAAAATTGGAAAGCATAATAAAAATACATTGCTAAAATAACTTTCAGTCATTTCTAATGAGTTCTACATAATTAAAATATGAAATATTACCTCTGGGTATTGCATCTTTTTCGTATACTTATTTGAATGCTGAATGACAATCATTATATCTTCAAAATAACATTTAAAGTTTATATAAAAGTAACGAGAGAAACTTTTATTCATTAATATACAAATATATTTGATAGATGTATTGTCGTCACAAACCTAGGTAAAATCTTGAGTTGTTATTTCGAATATTGCACAGATTTGTAAATGCTTAAAATGAGAGAAAGCCCATATGAATATATTTTAAAACGTAAAAAATTCAATAAAAAATTATTCAAATTAATCTCTCAGAAGGCCCGTTAAAATATATTTAACAAATAGCTTAAGGAGTCATAACGAATGAGTTATTCTTTTGCGAATAAGTGCAAAAGAATGAATTTAAATATATATATTTTTTAAAGTATTTGATTGTGTGGGAACATGAAGTTTGCATTAAACTAAAATAAAAGAATAATTTTTTGACTCCTCTTTGGTATCAGAAAGAAAATTGAAATATATTTTGATTTGTATTTTCTTATATAGAATAAACGGAATAGTACCGTCAAGTATATTTAATTTGATGCATTTGAACGGGATGAATAAAATACCCGCATATTTTATTTATACACTCATTTAATAATGCTGAAAATAAATTTAAATTCGGCTTTGTTTTCTGCTTGCTTGCACAATTCTTATTATATATACTGCAGAAAATGAAGAAGCAACGGGTTTTACACTTTTTATTTGCATTGTGATTGAAAATTAGAGGAAGTACGGTTCCACATTAACTAAAAATTTACTTCATTATGAATATTTATTAAAATCTAAGTAAACGGTGAATGCTTTGATTTATTTAATAGTATTTTTGGGGGAAATATTAATTAAATACTACCTACGGAAAACTTACTTTTTTAATAATTTGGTTAAGAAATGGTCTTACTCAGATTTAGGTTTAACGCTAAAATACAAAATACCCTGACTCATATGACGTTGTTGTCGTACACTTTCAAGTGAATTTTAAAGGGGATTTAATTGTATTTTAAATCTTAATGAATTTTCAAGAACTAAAAAAATATGCGAAATAAACAAAAGTGAAAATCACTTCCTTCAAATTTCTAACCTAACAAGAACACATTTCATGTAAAAATATAAATATTTTCTTTTTATATAAAAATAAGTGAAAAGTTGTAACTACCGAAAGAAACATTCAAGTTAGCGTTTAGAATATGTATATATACACACACATATAGAAGCCAATTCTTTAAAAAAATGACTACATATAATATGATGACACATCCGGGGTGAATTTCAATGTCTGTTCTAAAATACATAACCTCCTGTTCAATTCCAAATCACAGTCATTACAAATCTTTGTTCTTTTACTTGTCATTACAGAAAATGCTGTTTCTGGCAATCGTCATATAAGTAAACACCCACCCACCTAATAATACCTCGCACAGTAGACATTTTTCTTGACATGGAATATCTTCATTTTCTCAACGAGAATTAAAGTGAAAATCGGTTTCTAGTGAAGAGGGAAGACAACAAAAAAAAGTAAGAGGGAGAAAGAGATATAGAAATGAAAAAAAATGACAATAACGATAAAAAATGAAAACGACCCTTTTATAAAGATGCGTGAAAAAAAGGTACCTCTCGAATGAGTAGAGTGATGATCACCATTCAACTTTCAACAACTAACGTGTCATTTCGGAGTCAAAAAGGCATGACTTGTAGGCTGCATAAACGGATTTTCTGTAAGGTCGCAGTCCTTTCTCTTCGCGCCACTGACCACCTCAGCTCTTCAATCGAGAGGATGCAATAAAAAAAGAACGAAGTTAAAAAAAAAAACATTAGTGTGTAGTTGTTTAAAACGAATTGAGTACAACAAGCGAGCACAGTTAACTAGAAAGCATGGACTAGTTCCTTTCGATGATTTTTTCCCTCTTCTTTCCTTTGACAAATTTGTGTGTCTTCCTGTACCTCAAAATTATTCTTTTTTGAGGGGTGTTTTAAGAAACATTTCTGGGAAACTACTTTATTTAAGAATTTCAACGCATTTTCAGTTCTTATTGCATCGCCATTTGATCTTGACTTTAACCTCACTAGATTATTATTAATTAGTAATTTATTATATTTACTCCTTTCATTTTTTTCTTCGATTCATTATTTTTATTCAATAATAAAATCATTTCATATTGTCTGATAAAATATTTTTTGAAACATCTTTTATAAATTGTCAATCATAGAATATGAGAATTAAGGTTAATTATATTAATTGTACGTGACAGTAAAAGAAATTCAACAGAAACAAATACTTATAATTACTTATTGTAGAGTTTAAATCTTCTTAAAAATTGAAGTATCTGGTACTTTTAAAAGCTTTCTTCATTATCTAAATCAAGTTTTGAAAAAAAGTCCTGATGTTTAGAATTTACATGTTATAAAAGTTGAAAAAAGTAATGACAATATTTGGTGAAGAGTAATTGAATAGGGGGATATACCCGTGTAGAGTATTGCTTAATACCACCTTTTAAAATGATGACGGAGGTGAATCAACTTGGTATGAATTCTACAAAACACCGGAAGTATTGGAAATTCATGTGGACCAACAACCTTTCAACAATCTTCCACAGATCATTAATATTCCATGGAGTGAAATTAAAATGTTAGACATTTCTCTCGAGGGAATTCAGATGTGCTCTATAATATTGTGATCGGATGATCTAGATGGCCAGGAAAACAAAATCACATTTGTACAGTATCAGTAGCGCACGCAAATTTTTTCAAGGGGTCTATGGTTGAAAGTCCCCCAACTCGTATCATACCTCAAGACAACACCCATTGATTCTTCTGATTTTGTCGATTTTGTAACAAAAAACAGTAAAAAATAAGTTATTGAATTAATAATTATCATTAATTAATAAAATAAATTGTTAATTACCAGTACTTAATTAAATTTTACGCTATATATAGAGAGAGAGGGTGTCCTAGGGTCTGGACCCCTAGGGCACACCCCTTGTTTGCGCCACTGTAACAGTATTCATATTACACACATAGGGAGCTATTGCAAGGAGTATTGATTCTTTGAAAGACGAGGTTTTTAGTGGGGGTACTGAAGACACCCATACGAGAGCACATGGTCGTCGGAGATATATCGCGGTAACATTGATTTGTAAGGCACAATGTTACATGCAGCAGGGTTTCCATTTCAGTAAACAAAAGTCTCCAGATGAGAATGATACCTTCAGCAGCTTACAGAGCAACCAGCTAAAAAGGACGCACCGCTTTATTCGTACTCGTACCCTGCAATCGGCAAGCATCAAAATGATTCTTGATTTGATATCTGACATTTTCCAAAATATTTATAGTCCAGTGGTGACGTTCCAGTCCTTATATTAACCTTTGTGTCCTGTGATGCAAGGGCATCCCAAATGCCCTCGTAAGATTATGATTTCTATATCTTATAGCGTTGAGAGGATTCTTGATAGTGTAGCTATCAACATTTTATAATTCACTAGCATTAAATTGCTGAATGATCTCATGCTCTATGGCACCTCTATCTACTAATGTAATATGAACTAATCAATAATAACTGCCCTGACATATTTTGTTGCTCACTGCAGTTGGTATTTGCCAAGATTACTTCCCATGAATTGACATATTCACGGTACACTAGTGACAGAGTGTCCCATGAAAATAACAGTGCCTGCACCATTTCCTAGATAAATAGAGTGACCTAATTATCGTTATTCCCTAAATAGTCGATCTTATTTCTCGAACTATTTGCTGATGATCAATTACTCTGAGATCTTTCGTCTTACCTGAACAGCGTCCAACTGTAACTGGTTCTCTTCTCCTCACGCCTTATTAAATCAAATGCTTAGTTCATTTACTTTCCATTTACACAGCTGACCACAGAGCTTTATTGGGTACCAGCTATTTCTAACTCAATTGCTCTTCAGTGTATAAGTAATAATGATCATACATGAGTTTCTTCTTATTATTACTTATTCCTGCAAACATTCTTGGGAACCCTTCTTAAGGTAAATAACAATTAAAATTAATTATTTTAATAACGCTGGTTATTTACATCTCTTTTCGTAATAAAAAAATTATGAAGAAATAAAGGGAAAGTAGAGTACCTACTGTGGAAGAGGATATAAAAATCAATATGTGATTAACCCCTTTAGAGCTAATATTTGGAAAGTCCCCGTATTTGACAGCCAACAAACCGTGAAACGTTATCACACAAACCTTGAAAGCACGCTACGATTTGAAGTGATGATTACGACAAATAAAACGAATATATACGAACAGCATTTTAATATTATAGAATCATGTTGGGACATTTTTTTTCTCTTTCCTGTTTCAAATACAAACACATGATGTAGTGCAGAGTGAAGCAAAAAATTTTTAAAAAGAAAAAAAATTTGGTAATTTATTTCTGTAAGAGAACTAAATATTGATATATATATATATATATATATATATATGTGTGTGTGTGTGTGTGTGTGTAAGAGACAGTTAAAATTTAGGTATTAAGGTTATTAATTTTAAGAAAATCCTGAAAAAATACCAACATTTCAAACTTTTATTTAAGTACGAATAAAATTTAAGATTTCTGTTTGTTTTATGGTGCCACACACACAAGTGTTGGCAAAATACTCAGTTGATCTCTTAAAAGCCAGTGTGCAATGATAACTTCATTGATTGTTGAATTCGTAAAGCACCCAGTTACCTCAGATTATTTGTTGAATTACATTAACAAGGCATTTTATTTCAATAAAAAAGTTTTGCTTTGTCCCTAATTGTTGCTATGATGAGACTGAATATTGTACTCTTTATAATTGTAAGTAAAAATTCCTTTGTACTCAAAATAGTTATTTTATTCTATAAGAAAGAAGGAATTATATGTGTTTGTTGGAAATCGGTATGCACAAGAATTAAAACTAATATACCGTTTTACTTGACATTGCAAACTTGAAACAAATCATTTTGGCAATAAATAATTATTTTTATATATATCTTTTATAATTTATTTTACATTATTGATTTATTTTGTTATAATGATATATTTTGTTTATAATGATATATTTTTATAATTCAATAGGAATTTCATATCTGCGTTAATGTAACACAAAAAGGAAATTTAAATCTTATGCCTTACATCTTCATGTCCACAGTTCTTTATGAAAATACTCTAATTAGGCGTTTCAAAAAGATTCCCAGCATAGATAATTAGATACGGAAATTCTGAAGTGATGCATTTTTTTAAAAACACGCACGTTAAAATATTTTATAGATCTGAATATGTATGAGATGAAAATAAAAATATTTAATTTTGATGTTTAAAGTAAAAGCAAATTTATTAAGAATTAATGATCATTCTGAAAAGCATTACTTAACAGACATTTCCATGCTTCAACCTTTACATATTTTGATGCGTAAAGCGAAAATAAAAGAAAAATATTAAGTATTATTCAATATTTAAAATTTGTATTCATCTTTTTATCTGAAAAATTACACACACACACATCCCTATATTTAAACAAGAGTGATCCCCTTTTAGAAAAGCAAAGAGAAAACAAATATAGTTCAAAATAGCTAACAAAAAAAAACAACTATAAAATGTTAAATGAGCCAGAAAAACGAAATTTGGTCAAGATTTGCCATAGAATTTTTGAAAATAAGCAAATTGATGATATAGTAATTTGAAAATTGACCAAGTATTTTCCGGATAATTAGGGTTGTTTTGAGTAGAGCTGTTTTTTGGAAAAGTAAACATATTATTTTTACTAATGATGGGAAGGATTTATTTTTGTGTGATCAAAAATATGTACTATTTGGCGAATTGTTCGATTAGGGTCAGGTTCAAATGAAGGAAGTTAGAACAATTAGAAAACTAAAGATTATGCTTCAAAGAGTGTAGTTAATTTAGCTACCTTTCAGCCATTAATAGTGATATCTATGAAATTTAAATGAGAATTGTGAGAGTTATTTCAGATGTCCCATTTTTGGACGTCTTTAAATTACAAAAATAAAATCTAATAAAAATATAAATATAATCTACAAGCTGATGTTTCTTAGCTTACATTTCCGTCAAATAATGGCTTTGGGAAGGATGCTAGAAATAAAAAATACAATATGAATTTTTTTTTTACCTTTGGTTCCTTTTTTTTCCCCAAAGGAAATGTTTGTGTATTATGTGATGCATATATATTTAAATATATCGACTTCATAATAAATTATTATGTAGTTTTTTTTTTCAGATAAATTTAAATCGTACAAAATAATGTCATTTATTAAATATTTTCCGGATTTTTCATATTCCTAGCAAAAGGCTTTCTGAAAACGTACATGGCGATTACAATTGAAATGTAAATCATAATTTCTTCAGAAACTTCGGTAATTCTGTCTGATATGTACAACTTTAATTCATTTTCGATATAAATTATGGTGTTTCTTTTTGTCTATCGAATAAGAAAAGGAGAGAAAAAACTAAAGAAAACATCCAGTAAGAACAGATATGATAGAATACTACTTTAAAAGAATGATAAAAAGCATGGCAAACGAGGAAGATAATTTATACATAACAAAATTTAATTTTAGTTAGTACGTCTTACGAAAGCATTAAATACTATGACAACATCACTGATATTTTATCCTACATATAAGTGAGTTTATTTATAATCAACGTACACATTCCAAAGATATTATTAAAGATTATTCATTTGATAATTATTTTAGTAAATGGATAAAATTCCATATAAGTAGTATATAAATGGGGGTTCAACATAGTGGTGGCGGTGGTAGAGATAAGATGGGGGTTCAACATAGTGGTGGCGGTGGTAGAGATAAGAGGAGGGTTCAACATAGTGGTGGCGGTGGTAGAGATAAGAGGGTGGTGGTAGAGATAAGGTTGGGGTGGTAGAGATAAGGTTGGGTGGTAGAGATAAGGTTGGGGTGGTAGAGATAAGGGGGGATATTATTGACAGATTATTTCTTTTTGGGTTTAAGAATACTTTAATGATGTGTGATCATTGACAATAAGATAAAATGTGCGCGACTTTTGTTAGATTAAAATAAATTCATTGAAAGAGATAAAAGATTCATTTGAAAGTTATCTGCATATGGATAATATGGGAATGGAATAGATAGGGGAAGGAGGTGTTTGAAGAAATTGCTTATCTGTTAAGACAGGTGGTGCCCCCCTTTTGAATGTAAAAAAAAACTTTTTTAATAGGTGTTCAAATATTAATTTTTTAAATTTAAAAATGTGACATAGTCTTTTTGTTCAGATATTGTGATGTAAAACACAAGTTTTGAATTACTAAAATAAACACTTATTAAAATTGATGAAAGAAGATATTAATACAGTAATAATTTAAGTTTTAGTATTCTGAGAATTGAACCCGCGTAAGAAAAATTATTTCAACTGGATAGTAGATTCTATTTCTTTAGCCACTATCCAGTTGAAATACGGTTAAGCTTAGAATTTTTAGCCTATAAAATAGGGTATTGTGCTGAGGATTATTCATTTTTCAAAATGGTAGCGACGGAGGAAGTTGTACATTCTGTGTGTTTGTACATAAGTTTATGTGTTTTTTTCGGTATTATTTACATTTTTACTGGAGGTGAAAAGGTTGCAGTGGATTTTGTTTTGAATTTAAACAAAACTAGGAACTTAACTTTTTCGATGTAAAATAGACCCTTTAAGCAAATGGAGGAAACGTATCAGGATCCTAAGCAAGTGGCAAGTTTCGGTGGTGTAGACGCATTACATCGTGCAGTCGACGGCAAAGTATCCAAAAAGCACATTAAGGATTGGCTCCAGGGAGTAGATGCCTATACACTGCACAAACCAATCCGAAAAAAATTTCCGACGAACCGTGTCCTTGTATATTCGATTAATCAACAATGGCAAGCCGATTTAGTGGATTTAAGTAGTTTGCAAAAACACAACGAGGGTTTTCGATATATTTTGACTTGTATAGACATTTTATCAAAATATGCATGGGCTATCCCTTTGAAAACAAAGCGTGGTAAAGACATTGTCAAAGCGTTTAAAACTATATTTTCTATAAGAAAACCCAAGTTCTTACAGACAGATGCCGGAACAGAATTTACAAATAAGACATTTCAAAAAGTTTTTAAAACAAGAAGATGTTAGATTTTTTACAACGCATAATAATACCAAAGCTTCGGTCATTGAACGATTTAACCGAACCCTTAAAACGAAAATGTGGAAATATTTCACAAAAATCATACTTATGAATACGCACACATTTTGAATGATTTATTGCATAGTTATAATCATACTTACCATTCAAGTATTAAAAGAACTCCTACTGAGGTGACTCCGGATAATGAGAATGACGTATGGTTTACATTATACGGTGATATGGAAGGCATGAAAAAAAAAGCATGTGTTTTTAGTGTAGGAGACATCGTGCGCGTTTCGAAACATAAATTGCTCTTTGAAAAAGGTTATGAAACAAACTGGACCGAAGAATTATTTGTAGTGACAGAATGCGTGCCTAGACATCCCCCGTTTATCGGATTAAGGACCTGTTGGAAGAGCCTATTCAAGGTACGTTTTACGCTCAAGAACTTCAAAAAGTTCGCCAGAAAGAAACTTTCCCCATCGAAAAAGTATTACAGAAACGAGTTAAAAAAGGTCAAGTTGAATATAAAGTAAAATATAAGGGTTATCCATCTAAATTTGATCAGTGGATTCCATCCTCTGATTTATTTACTTTATAAAGGCGTGTATACTTCTTTCATCACTCATTTTCAAAAATGTCTTTCTACGTAACACTACCATCTGATAGTTCCATGAATTATTTTCCAGAAAACAAAATATCGCATTTTTTAATGAGATTACCAAATCTTATTGAATTGAAAGGAGAATGGGAAGTGGGCCTAGTTGAATTTATTTATCCCCACACTTGGTATAATGTGAATATCAATAATAATGTGTTTGGGTTTGATCTGGGTGACGGACAGATATTAGCAAGAAAAATTCCACCAGGATTTTATGAATCAGTGCCTGATATTTTGAAAGCCATGACGATTGAAGCCCACCAAAATAAGATTTATTTTAATTATAACCCCGTGACCAAGCGAGTTCGTGTTACTGTAAAAAACAAAGCTAAGGTGATTTTAGAAGATGGCTTAGCTCAAGTACTAGGGTTTAACCCATGCAAAATCGAATCATCTGATAGTTCTAAAGAACATATGATAGAAAGCCCATTCGTTGCAGACCCATGGGCCAATTATAGAGTTCTTTTACTGTATTCTGACATTGTTGAACCGCAAATTATCGGTGACGTGTTAGCCCCCTTGTTACGCATCGTGAATGTGACAGGACATGACGGTGAAATTGTATGTGTGAAATATAATCGACCACATTATGTACATGTTAGCCGAAAACAAATTGACTCTTTAGAAATCGTTATAAGGTCTCACACGGGGGAACTTATACCATTTGAACGCGGGCGATCCTACGTGAAGCTTCACTTTAGGCAGAAGTATCTATCATAATGTTTGTTCCTTATAATTGTTGCCAGAAATCGTTTGAAGATTATTATACACATCAGTCGGGAAGTGGTCTCGGTTATTATCAAGGTACCCCCTTTGCAAAAGGGTTATGGATTTGGAGGATTGTTTAGAAGTCTATTTAGGGCTGCTGTCCCTCTTTTTAAATCAAGTGCGAAGGCTGTTGGGAAACAATTGTTTCACAGTGGTGTAGATGTGCTAAATGATATTTCCAAAGGTGATAATTTTAAAGTAGCAACTCAACGTCGCTTAAAAGAAGCGGGTCGAAACTTGACAGAAAAAGCTTCCAATAACGTAAAAACCATGATTGGTTCTGGACGACGCAATAAAAGAGAACGCAATCTAAAAATAATATCATTCGACGCAAATCGAAGAAGGTGAAAACACGCGATATTTTTGCTTAAAAAAAAAAATGACTTGTTTAATACATAAAGATTCTCCTGCCTGTGTGAAATCCGAACTAGACTTGTTTTTAATTCCTCCGACACAGACAGCTATAGAAAAAGGTGGATTTATTGAATATCATCCACTGGCTAATATACGAGATGGGGGGCCTGTGGAATTTAACATATCGGGGAGCGGAGAAGACTATATGGATTTGTCCGCTTCCTATTTGCACGTAAAAGTTAAAATCACCAACTTGGATGGAACGTCTTTAGCAGAAAACGAGCCGGTAGCTCCAGTGAATTTATTTTTACATGCTTTGTTTGGACAAGTAGACGTGGCCTTGAACGAAGAGTGGTCTCTTCTTCTAGCAATACTTACCCCTATCGTGCCTATGTAGAAACCTTACTTAACTATGGTGAAGATGCCAAGAAAAGTTTATTGACTTGCGAGTGTTTTATAAGGATACCTTTTTAGATGTGTCCGACCCTCTTCAAAAGGAAAATGGAAACGAGGGGCTTAAAAAACGATATGTTTTGACGTTTAAAAGTCAGATATTGGACATGATTGGACCTCTGCATTGTGATATTTTTCAACAAAATCGTCTTTTACTGAATCTAGTAGATGTAAAAATAAAAATGACCCGCACGAAACCTGATTTTTGTCTGATGTCAACTAAAACAGGAGAACCTTATAAAGTTGTGTTACAGCATGCGTCTTTATTTATTCGCAAAGTAAAAGTCAATCCAGGTGTTTCTTTAGGCCATGCTAAGGCTTTAGAAAAAAGTACAGCGAAATATCCAATTGACAGAGTGTTATGTAAGACTTATTCCATATCAAAGGGCAGCTGGTCCTTCATGCAAGACAATGTGTTTTTAGGAGTTATGCCAAAACGTGTTGTTGTAGGATGTATAGACAACGCCGCGATAAATGGGCAATTGAGTCTTAATCCCTTTTTATTTGACCATTGCAACGTTAACTTTTTGAGTATTTACGTTGATGGGCAACCAGTACCTGCCAAACCCTTAGAACTGAATTATGAAACCAACTGTTATATAAGAGCCTATCACCAGATGTTTTCAGGCTTTAACCGTGATAGTGGAAACTATTTAACGCGGGAAGAATTTGCTCAAGGGCATACACTTTATGTTTTTGATCTTAGCCCAGATTTATGTGATGGACCGCATCTTAATTTACAACATCAAGGCAATTTACGAATAGAAATTAAGTTTGCTAATGCTCTCTCGAAAACTATTTCAGTATTTATTTACGCAGAATTTGAAAACATTATAGAGATTAATAAATCTCGTCATATTCTTTGTGATTTTCCAAACTAAAAAAAAAAAAAATTAAATTAAATTTAAAAAAAATGAACAGCTTACAAATTAACAAGATTTTGCTGCAAGACCCATGGACAAAAAAAATATTTTATGGATGTGTACGCAAGCGACTGCTTGCCAGAAAGGATGGTGCACTATCCTGCATGCTTCGTCTGTAACATTGATTCTTCGTCACAGCCCGGTAGTCACTGGATAGCCTTCTATTTATTATCCCCAAATGAAGGGGAGTTCTTCGATTCTTATGGAAACGAGCCGACATATTTTACAGGACCTATTGCCAACTTTGCTCTTCGCTATAACCGA